>QVRM01002060.1:0-43177 GCA_003439945.1 Dermanyssus gallinae | reverse complement strand
CGATCGATAACAAAAACAAATCTCGTTTTCAAACGTGAATGAACACGGCTAATGTTATTCAACACAGAAATATGATAAAACGATGAAACAAAAATTCAGAAATGATCCATGGACAGGCAACGATTTGCACTCATAGTGGAGAGACTTTCAGCTATTTGTATCTCATATATTAATATTGTTGTATATATCGATTATTGTTCCAACTAAGTTTCGAAAGTAGTTTGGAGTTTATTCATTTACTGGCAATTGAAATACGTGGAATGTCAATAGTGATGGGTTTAGTTATGACTACGGGAAGAGCTGCACATGTTGTGCTCGGTGTGGAAATGTGGCATCTCAAAAACGTGCTATCTCTAAAACGTCTAAAAGGGCGTTGTGTTGCCGGCTCGTCTCTGGTGTTGCTGCTATTGGCTCGTTTAAGTTCTGCCGCTGTTTTTTACCTGACTTAAGTCAAGTGTCAAAATTCACCTTTGCCAGACATAGGTCAATGTGGACAATTCGAAACGAGCACAAAGTATCACTATAATAATAGTCACATGATATGATCAAGTTTAACTCAAGTATGTCGACCGGGTGTCCACGCACGGGTTGTTGGAAAAGCTTCTCGCGTAAATTACGCTTAGGGTGACTTAGTCAACATAACAGCAAGCAGAAAGCGCGACGTAACGAAGCGACCAGCCGCAGCAACCGCTGGTCAAAGAGCGAAAGCATATTGTAATTATTACGGGTGGTCATGGTGCTCAGTGGTAACTAATGCAGAGAGGAGAAATGATTAGACTGAGCTGAGTTGACTGTAATGCATGCTTCTGTGAGTGAGCAGTGTGTGTGTGTGCGCGTATCTGGCCGTGCACCTGCATTTGTCCGTGCGTTGTTAGCATTCACTTACCGAATTCACCACATTCGATATATGGCTCTTTATAACAGCAAGGTCATTTTTTTTCAGACACACCACCTATATGCGCGGCAGTTTTACCATAGTAAGCTATCTATGAGACAGTAAGAGAGAATTGGGGAGAGAGAGAGAAAGAGAGAGCGAGAGAACGGGAATGCTTACCTGTTGTTTGGGCGTCTTGTAAGGTTATATAAGGTGATGAACAAGAACGGAAAATTACGAAATTTGAACAAAGATACAGTTTTTAAATTCGGAATACCGAGCTTTTGATTTATTCTTAAAGTAGACATGTGGGAACTATGTATGGATCAACACATCTGGAGAATGCTCTCTTCGGCTTTGCTGGCACGTTTGTGTTCTTATAACGAAATGTTCAATTACGGGTTAGCATATTTGTGGATATATATATCTGGATTCTTATATTTCAAGGTTGTGTAGTAGTAGGTGTATTTACATACATTTTAGACTTGTAAAACCCCAGAAAATGAATTCCCCGACCCGGGCGGTCAATTCTGGTTGCCCAAACTGGATATTGCTTAACCAGGGTACACCTCGAAACATCCAGCCCATATTCCACACCAAACAATGATTTTTATAAGATGCATTTTCTTTTCATTAAACTCATGTCGAAGTTCATATCTGCAAATGCGACAATTATATTTGTTTACAAAGCTATGAGAAAGAGACTCATCGCTGAAGATGACTTTGTTGAAAAACTTATCATTCACTTGTTGTAGTCTAATTACCTAATTGACAAACTCTATTTACTATGCATGGTCTGTAGACTGATCTGTTAAGTCAACTGGATTGTGTAGGTATGAAGAAGTAAATCTTTAATGAGAATACACTGCATAGTGTTCCTGAAATGCTATCAATAAGACGTTCTTGGACTCGCTGTCATATTTTGGCGAATGTCCGTAATGCTTTCTGTCAAACGACCTAGGCGAACATGTGCCGATGATTTGACATCATTTGGGTACAGTTGATGCACTTAATACAATTTAATGTCGGCGGATCCGTTTTAACGAACTTTTGTTCAATCTACCTCGAATTGACTGAGTTATTACTGCTAAACCGCCCACTGCAGATGCTGTATTTACGCTTCTTCGACGAGAAAAAGTGCCTTTAAAGGGTCGACAAAGAACTTGTTGTTGTCAAGTCGAAGGGCGCTCCAGGTCCATCCGCAGACTCATAAATAAATTGCCGTTTTTTTGCACGATTGGTCATTCCAAAATGCGGGGAAACTCTTAGTTAGCCAAGGGTGGCAGCCCACAGGAGAGCTGCGTCCCTCTCCACTGCTAAACATAATATTTGTTTTAGACAAACGAGCTTATATTCCGTCGTGTGTTAAAGGTATCTTGTACGCTGGTGAGCTAAAATGCACTCTCCACTGGACTCTCGCTCAGCGCGTACTACGCTGCAGGCCGCTGTCGATGGTGCAGAGACAATGGGAAGAAGCTCTCCGTTCCGAAATGTCTCCACCGTAATCACGGTTCTCCTATTGTCTACCGCAAATGTTACACCAAGCGTGTTAGTGTCAGCAGATGTCATTCTGCACATGCTAGAGATCTAGTCTGATCTACATCTGTACTAATAGGCATGCTACTCCGTTGTTTCATTATTAGAGATTCAAAGGTATCACAAGCACATATGAGTAGATGTGACTGAAGGACTTTAGAGAGGATTCCCACAAAGACTCTGCAGAAAATGTGATTTTGAGGCGAATGCTGTGAACTTCGCATTTGAAAAACAACGACATACGGGTACTATCACAGATTGTGAGAAAATGAAGAAAGAATTTTATTGAGCGCGTCCTTGATGTGCGAATGGACATTCGTAGGGGCCAGTAATGCTTATACCTAAATGTATCGCGAGAAATGAAATCATCAACATATATATATATATATATATATATATATATATATATATATATAGTTCATTTTTGTATTATTTCTGAAGTAACGTACAAGGACAAGTATTCTTATTCTCTCCTAAAAAAATAAACAGATCTTACTAATTACAATATCGGTGAAGTGATGCCATTTTTTGTGGTTTTTCTAAGCTGTACACAAAATACCCCATTTATAATTACGTGTTGTTCACAAATCAAACTCAATTACATAAATGCACGTTTCAATGTTGATTGTCAGTTCGCTAGATGTCGTATCATTATTAGCGTACACTTTACTCTTCAAAAACCGTGCAGGAACAAGTCTAACTGCGTTAAGTCGCAGGTACGCCTGGCGTTTGACCAGGGACATTTACAACAGGACAACTGCGCAGCTCCTTCCCTCCTGCGTCCACGTTTTCCTCACCCTTTGTTACGTTTCTGTTCTATTCCTGGGGGCCAGTGAATGTTCCCGTTACGCGAGATTACTCGTCCGGAACACTTTATTCTTAAAAGTTCAATTGTCTTGTCGGCTGTGTGACTCGAGGGTCCATTTTATTGAACTAGAGATCAACCGGAGATCATGCTGCGATTGAAACCAGACCACGCTGCGACAACGGTCGCCATTCATTCCGTGGAGTGAAAGAAATAGGGTTTAGTAATTCTTTTTAACCAGAGACCTCATCAAGCTGTCACATATGGTGCGTGTAACTGTCTTCACCGTCAGTCTAACCTTATACGAATGCATTGCTAGTTCCGACCTCAATGTACACCAGGTTAAGGCGCCCAAAATGCCCAATTGTTGAGCACGTTTCCGAACCGATGTTTCCAGTCATTATTCTACGCAATATATACTTACCTATTAGATACGGGCGTGTCCACGCCTGCTGCGTGTCCATGCCGTATGTGCGTGACGGACAAGAGTCCCTGGTGAGCATCTGAGGATGTGACTGCTACTACAAATTGCTGCGGCAATGTTTATTTGTCTGGCCATCATTACCTTTTTAGCTAATTAGCTCAGCTGTAATCAGAACCAATCAGAGACGGCGGCCGTCAGCGATGCGACAGCGAGGCCGTTGATTGAATGCCAGTCACGGTTCGCCGAAGCCAGTCAGTCCTCGACAAAGAGTTGTCGTTGCCAAGACGCTGCCAAGAGTGCTGGTAATGGGTAATAATGCTCTTTGCAATAAATAACGACTATATAGATATATGCAAAGTGAAGGTAATGATGACGTTTTGTAGAATTATAACTCAACATATATATATTTTTTTTGTGCTGTTCTTTTTAAACAAACGTGCTGGTCTTTGGCTTCGGAGCCTTAGCACGCTAAATGTGTGCAACTTTTGTGTGAGATTCATCAGCTAGAGGTGCTCTTAAGAGGTCGTCATTGATGTTTGATTTTATCTTTACCTACTTTTAAACACCAAGACCGACCTGCGACACAACAACTTACCTGTTTACACAATTTTTTTTATTTACCTCCAAAAGTTTACGTAGCATCGGTACGTTCACATCGAATGCACTGGTCGTGTCTGAGTACAGAAACTGACTGTTTGCTTGGTGTGCGCACGCATAGTTTCTCAAACCTCACTTAGTTGGAATGAAACGAGTGTTCTGGCACGAGCCTTACACTACTCAATATTTCGGTCATTGTACCAGACGCCTATTGATGTGATAAAGGTGGCTTTATGCTTTATATATATATATATATATATATATATATATATATATATATATATATATATATATATATATATATATATAGGTAAGGCCATAATAAGAACGATAATCATAAGAATCAATAAAGACAAGTCAACCGATTACAGTTAGCCCGCGTCATCTGGCTAAACAAACCGATTGATGACTCACTCATTCTGTTTGGTCTCCGGCCGATACTCACAAGGGAGCATTCGCTTTCAGATCGCAAGATGAGACGAAAGGTCCAACGCGACCATCCGAACATACGCTCTAATGATGACGAGGCATACAACCCATGTCGGCGGCCTATGTGCCTAACCCGACCGTCGTCTGCTGCCGCCGCACGATAGACGGGCTCATCGCAAGTGTACTACTGTAGCGAGAGAACTTTGGATCTTCGTATGTGGTGTATGCACCAACAAGAGAAGTTCGCTACGCTCATGCTTTCCCAGCAAGACCTTCTATTACTCCTGCTCGTTCGCTATACGGCTTGGTATACGCTCGACGGCCTACCGTAGTAACGCGTCAGAGGAGTGCGTACCTCAATGGCGTTGTTGTGATCTACCGAAATAACCAGTGATTAGGCACCATTAGTTAGGCCCTAACGTCAACGTCGAAAACGTAATTCAACCCTGGAACTGCCCCCGCGCAAGTTTGTTTGTCCTGATGCACTCTCGTGCGCCTGGTGCATGCCCGTAACTTGATGCTCGTGACAGTACATACGTTTTTACCGCAGAGTAAGTATCATAGTGGATGCTACAACAACCAAGCAAGTTTTAGATTGAGCTGCTTGGTTATTGCGTTTGTGGGTTCTTTAAGCATGGTAGAGTCAAAGCATCCGTTGCATAAAGAGCGTAGATCTGATTAACAAGAACACGACCTTGCAGATCCAGAACACCGCTTTGCGTTGGAGCCCGTATCGGAACTATTCAAAGTGTACTGCGCCACACCGCTGATGCGAAAATATACCACAATAGTGCTAGTGGTACACGTAAAACACACTCTCTCTCTCTCTCTAGAAAATATTGTGATGACTTATTAATATATTATCATTTACAATAGGCCTTATATATATATATATATATATATATATATAGGACCGACATAGCCTGCCGGCAATATATATATATATATATAAATAGTGCCAAACTTACACAGGCCGCGGGGTCCCAGTCTGGCTGCAGAACACCCTAAAAACGACGACGCCGAGAAAGCCCTAGAAAGCACGCAGAGAACAGCGGCGTCTGCATGAACGTAGCCCTTTTACTGGCTAATTCCTCACCATGGGACTTAATAGTAAATGAAAGGAGAAGGATGTGAGAAGGAGGGCTTAAGTCCAACAAAGAAGTTGAGAGGGAAAGAACAATAAGCTCGTGGCAAGAAGAATGGGACGCCGTCCCTAGAGGCTCACCGGGTCATTCACTTTGCCTGCTCATCCTGGACACAAAAAAAGTAGATAGACCGGCCGGCGGGGGAAATTAACTTTTCCTTACGCAGTTTTTACTGGCCACGGCGATTTTCAAAGCTATTTCTTTCGTGTAGGCAAGGCTCCCTCGGAAACCTTTGTGCACTGTGTGGACGGCATCGACGATGACCCCGGGCATCTTTCATGAATTGCAGAGGATTAGAGCGGGCAAGGACAACCACTATAGCGCTACTAAGATCGAAATGTTCGGGAGAAGAAAAAACAAAAAGCCAGATCACCAGACTAGCCAAGTAGTAGTGTATAAAAATGTTTGTGGAGTACGTATGCAGAACAGCATCAGCAAAAAAGCTGGGCGAGTAAATAGCATCTCCAGTGATAAAAAAGAAAGCCGAGCTTGGCAGGTACAGATGAGAGCGGATAGCGCTTACGACATCAGCAGATGACGTAGCTTGTAATATAGCGTTCGCAGATGTTGGGACGAGCATGAACCGGTGGGGGAACTCGTGAGTGACCTCGGCCAAATAATCCGTTAGGCGCTTGCCCCTTCTCCTAATGGCCCATAGTTCTATTCTATGGATATCTGGGCCGTTAGAGAGTGAAGCTTAAGGGGGAAGCTTGTGTTTAGTTGGTAGGGTCTTTGCGGACCAACATCCAACCGCTAGGGTCGAGTCCCACACCGCTCGAGGGGAACACTCCTCACTTGTAGCAATAGTGCGTTCACAAACATTCACCCCCTCCACAAAAAATAATATATTTTTATTTTATTTTTGTATTGCTGCTCTCGTGTACTGTGTTTCAGATGACCGAGAAGCTCGTTCTGCTGATGCTACTGGCACTGAGCCACGCTACGGAGTCACAGTACGGATTTGCCAATGGAACGTCGAAGATTTGTTTAAACGTCAATCCGCTGCCCGCGCAAGCTAAAGTACAGCTTACGAGACTGGCCAGAAGGGCGGCCGTGACGTGCAGCATCCGCCTCGGACGCATTCTTCCGAGAGATGTCGATATCGACCTGCTAATAAAGTTGATCCCTCGCACCGCTGAGGCGACGTGCTTCATTTTCCAGGTGATGTACAACTATTACGGGGCAGCCCCGAACGTGCTTCAGCCGCACATGCGGGACCAGTCGACAACTCTGCACGACTTCACCGTTCGTCTGGTGACGGCGGTTCTGAGCGACACCTCGGTGACTCAGAGCTTCTGCGACACGACGCGCCGTGTTTGCATTCCCAAATCGACGGTGCTGCTGTTGTCCTCCGAGCTGTTCTACTGTTGCCCTCACGCATCCAGCCACATGGCGCCCGAAACCGCCGAGGAGGCGATGATGGCTTTCGATGCGACCCTGAGACGATTCTGGATCGTCTACAATCGCGTCACTGAGGCCATTAAGCGACGTCGGCAAAAACTGAAGAATTCACACGTGTGCTGCTGATTTCGATGATTAACCGACCGGACCTGCGTACGAACTCTATGCGTGAACAGTGTATGATCACTGTTGCGCGGGACGCTGTCAAAATACCACTGTGCTGGCTGGGCTTGTGTTTACACGACAAATTATGGATATTTGTAATTGTGATTGAAACGACCTCGCACGTGTCGTGAGGGGAGTAACTCTCGTCGCGGTTACGTCAACGCGTTTTGGTCGATCAGGTATCCCGCATCAGCGGCAGCTACAACCTTGCATAATATGAAGGTCGTCGCATTGAATGCGTTCATTGTGCCGCTTATATGAGAACGCGCGTTTATAATTCTGATACTCATCGACAATGGCGGCCGCAACGATGTTCTAATAGCAACAACAGATGCCGCAGCAACCATGCATGAGCAAAATAATCACATTTAAACCTATTTTCACGTGGTTATGCTGCCCGCTTTTAATGCAGCTACGTCAAGAAGAAAAAAATATTAGAACATTACTGAATTGCAGCGCTTATTTGCATCTTGAGCACAAACCAATACTTTTGCATCATAACCGCGTGACTAAGGTTCTTTCGTTCTTTCCGCTGGTGTAGGTTGTCGCGTTACTGCAGAAGATTCGCTTTTAGAAGGCCGTGCCGGAGGTCAAGCGCAATATATAAGGGACCAGAGAAGAAGATAGAAAGAGAGATATGGAATGGGCAAAGATGAATTCGCCTACCTTTGTACAAACTATTCCACAAAGTGCATATTATCCACTATGTCTCTATATACATAAGGGCGTATCATCATCGGCTGGATATTATTATTCTAGTCAAATATGTCTGTATGTGATTACCTTTCTGTCCTTGTTTATATATTGCCTATCTAGTATTGTCTAATAAAGTACAATCCTTTTTGTGACGTAGACATGACACCTTCTCAATAATCGGATATGTCATCATTTACTATGTTGCTATTACGAATAACGTGACCGACTGGTTTTCAAACTATTACATGTATATACGACAACAAGGCAGTGCTATTGGCCAGGGATGGGGGCAAGACAATAACATACAAATAGCGACCGCGCTCTCGTGCGCAGATCCCATTTCAAAATATGAATATATATATATATATATATATATATATATATATATATAATTTTTTTTGTGAAGGAGGGTTAAATGCAGTTACGCACTACCGCTACGAGTAGGAAATATTGCTTTCCATCTCGAGCTGTGTGGGACTCGACCCCAGCGGATGGATGTTACGCCGCTGAGACCCGTACCCACTAAACGCACCTTCCCCCTTAAACTTCACTCTCTAATGGCCCAGATCTCCATAGAACAGTGCTATGGGCCATCGGGATAAGTGGCGAGTGCCCTATCGGATCAATATATATATATATATATATATATATATATATATAACAGAATGATCCCGTGTATCTAACAAAGTTGTCGTTGAATAGGAGTCCTGCCATAAGCTTACCAAAACCAAACCGTGTTTGAAGTAGCATCGTTGCGTTTAGTAAGCGTTTTTCCTATTATAATATGTAGAACGAATAGACCGATCCTCGCTGGCTGTCCCTTAGACGGTCTAGTTCAGTAGGCAAGGGACACCTATAAGATGGGCAAAATTCGTGGCAGTATGCCGCTACTTTCTGTTTTCTTTCGATACTGGCGTAGATTGCACTAGATTATGTTAGGTTTCCAAAATAACTAGCGTAACTTAAGTTTCCGCAGCCAGCGTGCAAATGGCGCGTCTAGTTAACCCGTTAAACGCAGCCAGAAAGAACGTTATGCATGCATTCAAGAGAGCTTTGATCTGAACGCCACATCGGTAAGTTGTGCCAGTCATACACAATTGCATGAATAAGCCCCGCTCAAGCCTGCTTTAAACATAGAAATGCAGCGATAAACAACGACTGCAATGGCGCACGTTAAACCCCAAACGTCCGAAACCCTTACGGTTTCCGATGTTCACATCTAATAAATATTATATTTTCTGTGTTTCATTTATTATATTAGAAAGGGAATGCTACTGGTCTTAGTAGGTTGATGCAAACGTTCTTGCCGTTTTGGTATCTACTCGTTTTTAGTGGCTTGCGGCGCTCTTCAGGAGATACCAGCATAGAAAAGGACGATAGTGCATTCACCACTGCATCAGCCGGCAAACTCAGCTTTGGTGCTAAAGCCTAGCTGCTTTCTAAAAATGCGTACAAATAGCGAATGTCAACATACAAACTACGGCTGTTTTATTGTACAAGTTTCGAAAAGAGTCTAAACATCGCCACAATTTTCAGGGACGGCTAAATTAATTAACGCGCGAGTCTGCCTGAAAATGGGTTGTTAAGTTCCGTGGTAAAGATTTTAATCTGAACGATAAACTATAGCCGACTCTCTCTCGCCGGAAGAATGTTCTTCCATAAACCGAAAGAATGGAAGAATCTAAAGATTACCCCGCGAAAGAAGTTGAATTTAACGACCACTGTTAGGTGGCTCAATAAATGTGAAATAACTTCTAAACTCTGTAAATGGGTCTCTCGCAAACTGCGTCACACCAACGACAATTGAAGCGCGTGCGCGTCTTCACTTTCCTCAGTGGCCACCGCCTAGCTTTGCTCTTGGATTGTTTAGTAACCTGCGATGACAAATTGGTCTTGTACGAGAATGTAAGCATGTAAAGCTTCTGGGCCGAGAACGCAGGCAGTTCTCCGAGTCAACCCAAGCGAAATATCCGCGTGAATAAGGTTATGCTGTATTGTTGGTGAGATGTCAGAGGTGGTATCACGTGATGCATTTGCGTGCCCCTTGCGACCGACGGGTTTGATCCCGGCCGTTGCACATTTGTATTTATGAGCTCCGTCCAATAGCATATTTAAACAATGTACGACTTGCCTGGACATTTGTGAGCACCCATCATACCTTTCGGACTTTCACTTATTCCGGTCCCTCCAAGGCTATTTGACTGAAACAAAATGCAAGTTTTTGCAGGACGTCTAAAATGAAGTACAATACTTATTTGTCTCCAGAAAAGAAAAATACTTACAATCACTGGCTGATCGTTGGCAAGATACCTTTGAAAGATGCAACGACTATTATCATGATTGAATAAATCCGCATATTCTTGCCAATTCGTGTGTTCGCTTTAGGCAACAAGGCAATCTTAACATATCAACCAATACCCGAGGACCTGGGGAAGATTCGTTTTTAATTTCCTGCATCGTGAAATGAGAACCGGATCCACTGGCAGACAACAATATCTTTCTTGATGCTTTGGTGAAGCATTCAAGTCGATTTTCTCACAGAAAACGAGACGAGTAAATGACGATTCGGTGCCACAACAGCCGTATCCAATAATCGGGCTGCCTACTCTGATCGTTTGTACAACTTGTATTTCGGATTAAGTGCACAGGAGTGTTTCAAAGAGCTTTGACCGTAAATTAGTGATAAAGCCCTATCCGCCCGGACTCTGTATGGATGCTACAGAACATTTTGAACTGGCCATTTTACTCTGTACGGCAAACGTCGTAAAGGACGTCCAAGAACAGCAGCGGACGACGAAAATGTGGCTCGTATGAAGGCTGCGATTGAGGAAGACTCAAACTTATTTCGAGTACATGCATTGCTAGAAGAGAGAGTTTGGGTTTAAATGCCAAGCAAATTTAAAAGACCCTGAACGACCATCTCGAACTCATTCAAAATCCACTCAATAGGTACCTTGTTGCTTATCATACGACAAATTTTACGAATATCTAAGCATCTCTAAACGTCCCAAAGTTCGTAGTGGTCAGGCCTTGGACCTTCTAGATATTGCAACATGTCCGGCCCTCGGTGCATTAACGAGACGTATGCCTCTGAATGAATTCCAAGCCTGTAGGGGACGGAGGATAGGCTAGAATTAAAAAAAAAGCTCCTTAAAAAAATTAATTCTAGGCCTTGGACCCTCTTTAACTACAAGCGTGAAGCGCCAAAAACCTTCTGGAGAGGTAATGATCAGCATGTTCTCCTTTAGGAGTATCATTGGAGAAAGTGGCGTACAGTAATGAGCGAAGCAAAATTGGCGAAAGTGGTATCGTTGCAGGGTTAAATTTGGCAAAAGTGTTACAGTAGCGAGCAATTTACATTTTGCAGAATGCTTACCAAATGTTTTACAGCGCTCACCAGCAAGAGCTCTTTTCAAGGTATTCAATGCGATGATGGTTGTCTACCTCAACAACGCGCCAGCTCACCGCGTCTAGAGAGCACTGAGACTTTTCTCGCCGCAACTGGAGTCGCGCTGGTGAAGCACTCAGATTACTAACGCGACTTCCGGCCCGAATCACGCGATTTATTCCTCTTTCCAAAAATGAAAGAAAATTAAAAAGAAAGCGTTTCAATTTACGCAAAATTTACTGCTTGAAGAACAGCTTCGATAGCTTCAGGTGAGAATTGGTGCTTACCGTTGTCAGTTGCTATCCCAGTGTTGACCATAAACGACGCAAACTCAGTGACGTCGGCCGTCAATGGCCGTATAGATGGAGGCTGAATATTGCATATAGGGGTAGGGGTGACGGAGCCGAGCTAAACAGAGTGGCACGTTCATTTCGAAACGCAAAAACCGCCTGTTATCTGTCTTGCATTGAGCCATATCGTGTCTACCCGACGAGACCATATTGGCGACTACCGGTTTCCCTTTCCTGCTGTATTTGTCGTTCAGTTGGTGGGTCTGTTAGCTGGTTCTTTGCGCACGCGCTGAGAGTTAATGTCATTGTCGACACAGACGTATGCAAACATACTAGGTACTCGTTGAGTGACTAACGTTGGGTTCCTGAAGATCATCACCAGAGCACCTGGGCTAAGAGACGGCCAATATCTTTGACTATCAGCGACTAACGTTACTAGCGTCTTCAAGAACAAACTCTGAGGTGAGTGCTGATAAGTGAGGAGGAGGCCAGAAAGAATTGACCCAGGCACGCTGTGACAACGAGCTGCGGTTTGTCTGCATGTGAATGAAGAGGAAAATAAGTGTACTACACACTAGGCTTTTTGATTCGGTACCTAGCCGCTGACGTCCAGCAGTGTTCAGGACTCAGCTAGACACTAGACTACTAAAACAATAGAGCTCGGTTTGGCTTTAATGCGTCAATAACAATAGAGTCAAGTATGACGATACAGGGAGCGCAATAGTGTTTTCAACTAAAAGTTGGCTTTATTCGATCCTTGAAGAGGCTCAGCTCATGGACATCATCTATGTCATATTACGTCAACCCAAACGGACGCATTACGCCTACTTGAACTATAACGGCGTCCGCACAATCGGTATAGGTACATTCAGGTTCACTGGCGTAACGCTAACAGAAGAGACATAACATGCACGCATTATCCTCTCATATTTACGGCGTTATATATATATATATATAAATATATATATATATATATATATATATATATATATATATATAACCAATTTTAAGTAAATGACAATCCAAAAAATTGTCTATTTTTATTTGTGTTCACATCTTAAACTCTCGCATATATATATATATATATAAATATATATATATATAAATATATATATATATATATATATATATATATATATATATATATATATATATATATATACAATTAGTTTGTGCATTAAAGTAAATAATAATAATAATAATAATAATAATAATAATAATAATAATAAATATGATATCGGCCGAATATAGATAAAATGAAAGAACAATTTACAGACAGGACGTTGCATAAACCCAAGCTGAATCTAATACTGAAAATCAACTTTTCATTGATGAATTTGCAGATATAAGAATTATTGCTATGATAAGCTAGCAATGCTACTACACAGCCTAAGCACAGCCTATGCGCCTCTTCAGGGCCCACATGTTAAGTAAAACGTACCAGCCTAGGACATTAGCATGACTTTCCTGTAATGTTTACAAAAGTATTCTCCCCGCAAACGCACATATGAAATATGTCGATGTGTTGTCGATAAACGTTAGATGCCTAACGCTGACGAGAGTTAAGTATCGCGAGTGACATTCGATTTCTATCGAGTGTGGTCAGCCCATACTGTGGGCGCCGAAAAAAAATACAGTTTCATCGACGTAATTAGAGACTTGGGGTCACATAAGCTCGACGTCGATGCTTTTTTACCTTAAAAATACTTACTTATGCAACGACTCTGAGCGCGTCCAGAATCCCTTTATTTTTAGGAAACAAATATCCTTGACCTCTAGACGAATGCTTGCCAAGATGTTCCCTAGTAGGGGGGAGGGGCGGGCTCTATAGCAGCAACAACAACAACAAACAACAGAACAACAACAACCACAACAGTGACAATGCTACAACCACGACTGCGATGTTATTGTACCGCCAGCTCCGCCATGCGAAATTGCGACGGAGTTGTCTAGTTCACAAGGCCAGATGGCCAGTCCAGATGGCCACAAGTGCGTCCCAAATAGATATGCGCTTTTGTTAAGTCGCCGACCGTCTTCAAAAGGTTCAGCCAGCAAACGGAAACAGGGGGCATACTTTACATTGTACATACTCGACATTGCCGACAGAGCATGCGGCGCGTCACATTTGCAAACGCGTACGCCGTCGGCTACGCTGTCGGCAAATGCCGGCGATGTTCTTTAATCGCGTCATTGCAGTTTCTCTCTCATCTCCGGTTGATTGCCGTTGTTGTTTTTTTGTCGTAGTTCCGGTTGATGTTCTTGCTGTTACTACTGATAACGCCTATAGCACGAGATAAGCAGTGCTTATTATGATTTTTATTGCAAACTGCAGCGCACCTTAAGCCGAAACCGTTCTAGTAACACGCGAGTACATCTGTGACCAAGTGCGTGACGATGAGGATGTTACTGCCGTTGATGCTGACGCATATTGTGATGTCGACCATGCTAGTTTGACAAAGTTAAGCGTTAATTGATTGTAGCGTACTTTATCCCAAAATCCCCGGAGTTAAGTTTTTGAGAAGCGGAGCAAGCTGGACACCACGGCAGTTGTGCGGCGGCAATGTGAGTAATTACGCTGCTATAATTGGTGTGAGCTATCGCTACGTGTGACGCCGTCTTCGTCGACTGAACAGTTAACACGAGTGGCGACTATCTGAGAACTTTCTGGGCGAATGGAGACCGCAATCGACCACTGACAATGCCGGTTGGTCGGTCTGCGCCGCGCGCGCCAGCCAACTGATCAGCTGTATTCCTTTAAGGTAAACGGCCTATTTCAAGCTGTCATCGCCCAAAGAAACAGCCAATCTGTCGAAAATCGAGCTGTCATGGTCTGCCGAGTGGCGCCAGTAGTTCCCTCACTTAATCGCTAGCCTTTGCATTGGGTTGGCATAGTTCGTGAACGCGTGCAGCACTGATTGTAGCAGCAGTCTTATAGAAGTGGCGGCGTGGTTTGGCGGGCTAGTACGCTATAGCCATAATTATTATGGATGTGCCAGGATGTCGTCGGTTCTTTGAGTGCGTTTTATGAATAACGTGTACGTTGATCATGACATTTCATTATTCCGAAAGGGTCATTAGGACTCGTGTAAGATTTTGCACTGATACATCCAAGCACCATCGACAAAGAAAGGATGTGCAGACACAGGTACTTCACTTGTTTCGACCTACATAAATATGAACCATGCTTCACCATGCTTCGTGAGCGACGCTCATTGATAGTCGATGATCAATCATATAGTACCGCTGAGATTCAGCGGTCATGCTGCCGTCTCGAGGACAGTTAGGTAAACCCTAGATATGTCAATATCCGTCTGGCCCTCGGTGCCTCATTAAAGATGTGGTGCTCCATGGCGATTCCAAGCCCGTTTGAAGCGGTCTGAAATTAGAAGCAACCTCCTTAATTTTTTTAGGAATTCTAGCAGCAGAGCGAGTACGGCACGGTAAGCGACCCGACTGTTCTTCTCCACGCGTCGGAGGATCAACATAAATGACCGACTCTGAGTGACGGAGTGTCTATGATAAAATAGAAATGCTTCCGCTGGTCTCTAGTTTTTTTCTCGGTGCTGACAAATTATGATGATAAAACTTTTGGACGAAAGTTCGATTTGTCGACGCCGACGAAAGATGCTAACATTTTACCGCCCAAAACTATATAGACCAGAGGCCGCAGTGTTAGACAAGCTCTTCAAAAGAACACCAGTGTGTGTGTTGTTACTCTTAATATTTGTATTATGCATATAATAAATAACGTAGAATTATTATAGTTGTTGCTGTTCTTGTTGTCACAGTGTTGTCACAATATAGGTGAGTATATAATCGAACTAGTACTACAAACACTAATAATGCAATCTTAAGAACAACAGCGACCGTACCCCTTAACAATCATAACAGCAACAATTCACAAGAATAATGAGAGTCAACAACAATGACAGCAACACCAGTAAAATGACGGCCACAGCTGAAAGAGATTATCAGTGTATTTTGTTAATTGTTCTATTGCATTACGTAAACGTAGCAATCGACACCGCCTAAGTGGTGTTATCATCTTGCCGAGTTTCTGATCTATGCGCTCGCTTCGTTAAGATCATTACTTGTTTTCCCATTGTCAATGCCAGTCGACAAACAGCGTACGATGGAGCCAGTAATAAGACAACTTTATAATACTGTAGGTGATCGCACCGTTACAGAATCCACGATCCAGGAGCTAATGCCTCCCGCCTTTATCATAACTACTGCACGCGATAAATTACTTGGCTGACTAATTGAGCAACGTTAACGATAACGCAACGAAACGAAACGTCAATTATTGGCTCAGGTTTCCTCGCATGCAGTCGCATATAGCAGCATATAGCCAATCTATAGATTTGCGCGGTGGCCATAGACTCGATGTGCTTGAGTTCCTATAGACGCCCAACCCGACTTCTGGGTCAGACTCTTGTATGTGGACCATACGATGCACAGTCATGCACGTTTTTTTTCGAGAGAATAATTCGGTTCAAAAATTGGCAATCATCTTACGCGATGGTACTGTTCGCAGCCGCAGCAGCAGCACCAGCAGAAGGAATACAAAGTCGACGTTTTGCAGCGACAACGGCAGCACATACACACCTGTTAGCGTATAGACGTAAAGCTTGTTGCTGTCCGAGACACTTTCGAGTGTCTAGCGTCATGTCTAGACATTTTCTTTGTTGTTTATCGATGCTCGACTAGAACCACCTGTTTACGACGCTACTATATTAGCGTGCTTTGCCCGCTGCCAGCGGGGATGCCATTATGATGGCGGCTGCATCGCAGTGAACTCAACGCCTCAACCAGCAAGAGTTTCGCAATCAGACGACGCCGCTCGTGTTCCATTGACGTTCCATTGAGATTTACAACACCGTGGCCGACCACGACGCAAGCGAAGCGTGAATGCAAACGAGCGTGTCACTATGTAAGTGCTCTCCTCTCTGAACAAACAGGTACCATATCCTATCCGACCTTTCCAAGGGTATATATATATATATTTATTTTCTTTTTATTATGCATATACATACAAATAAAAAAAAAATATATATATACATATATATATATATATATATATATAATTTTGTTATATATATATATATATATATGTATATATATATATATATATATATATATATATATATATATATATATATGTATATATACTTTAAGATTTGTATGAATACTATATAAAACTAATTATAATATGTATTTTTGTTTTTCTCATACATATACATACACATAATATATACTTGTGTATAGGCATATATGTATATATACATAGATATGCATGAAAAGTATATAAAACATATTGAATATATATATATATAAATATAAATATAAATATAAATATATATATAAATATATATATATATATATATATATATATATATATATATATATAAATATATATATATATATATATATATTCTAAACAAATACCTTTATGCGCATAGACGTTACAAAAATGCCATTAAATGATTTTAGCTGGGCATCTGCCGTTGTAAACCTGGCAGATATCGAATAGAAGTGGTTGCCGTCCTGAACTCAGGCGGCATGACTGCATGACTCTCACGTGTGCATAGTCTTCGCGGCTGTGATTGGTCCTATCTTAGATACTAGCCCTCCTTTGCGCTCTTCCCCGAGTGGTTTTCCTTATTTCGCGCTCTATCCGTCTCCATCCCTATCTAGTCTCTCTGTTTCTTACTGTCTTTCGCTCGCGTCGCTCCACGCACTCTTGCTTCTGGTCATGCGTAGTACATGCTTTAGCAGGCTGGCTTTTCTTATCGGTTCGGGTGACGCGGCGCGTGCTCTCCGCATACCCTCGTCAACGGACGGGGCCCGGTTCCCTGGAAAACCATCCTCTGGACCAACCCCTTGAGTGAGTGGTCGTCAAACTCCCAACAGTGGACTCCTCCTAGTAGTGATTGCACTGCTGCTCGAGGAGTAGATAGCTTTAACCGGAGTTTGCTGCGCGACGCTGCATTCGAGTAGCACCGACGCCAGCCAACAACCAGCTCTTGGCGTCTTCTACTACTACTGATTTGCTCACGAATATTGCTATCATTGTTGCATTTGTGAGAAACGCATTTTCTCCTTATATTCATATCATGAAAGATCAAAAGGGAAATTATTCCACTCCACAATGTCTGTCTCGTTACAGAATGACGACGACGACAACGACGACGACTACGACGGCTAAAGTACCACCGAAAAAGCAGCAAAAAAGGTTTGTCACTTTTTTTGCTCTCGTTCACAACAAATTGTTGTAACCGTTGGACGGAACGGAATAGCTTCGGTTTTGCGCCAGTAAATAGGGTGTTACGTCATGAGTCGTAGAATCCCGGAGAGCAACAGAGCAACCACTTCCCTAACAGCCTGCACGTGAAGGATATAATATGAGAGAGAGAGACAGAGAGAGGGCGGAAGTGACGCCGATTGACCGTGACCCCCTGATGTTATATTGGCCTTGTAGCCTTCGCGCCACGAGATCGTAACATATGCTGCAAACGTAACCTTAGAGCTCTTTATCTCTTTTTGTTCTTCTTCTGCTGCTCGTCTTCAACTTCGCTGACATAAATCCACAGAAAAAATGTTTTTCTGCTCGTCTCTAAACTTTGTTGACATTGATCCACACTAATAGCTTCACATCGAAATACATCGAAAGTTCATGCAATATGTTGGGAAAATTCCCGATGCTACCTCAGCGCGCAGGAACTAGAGCAGAACTGTATCAACCACAATAACAAGCACCAGATATGCATCACGCGATACACTTCACCGGCTTTGGCTGTTCGTCGAACTAAGTAGCATAATTGCACCTTCGACCGTGTTGCAGTTTATTGTGGCAGCTTCTCTCGGGGACGGGCCTATTTCCAGAGCCAGACGATGATTTTCCGTCGCTGGCCGGGCTACCGGAATACACTGAGGATGAGGTTCGTAGCCACGATTCACCGGCCGACTGTTGGGTGATCATCAACAATTATGTCTACGACATAACCGAGTTCCTCAATAAGGTGGGTACATTTTAATTTACCAACAAGTACTATTTAGAAGATATTAAGATGTGGTATTGATCGAAGACTGTGAATGACTTGATACGATGACCGCGATTTAGATGCGAACTGGTTGGAGACCTAACCTTACAATATATCCAAATACAATACTTGTATATATATATATAATATATAATATAATAATATATATATATATATATATATATATATATATATATATATATATATATATAATATATGTATATATAATATACGTATCACTTTTACATGCTGCACTAGATCTTATTCAGTTTGCTCTGTACGCGAGCAAGAGTTTGTTGCACCTGTGATGCATCTTGTAAACTTTATTTAATGCCCCATGTATATATGTTTCTGGCTTCGCAGCATCCCGGAGGATCGGAAATTCTATGGGAGTACCTCGGCCTCGATGCCACCCTCGCATTCATGGGATCCGGACATTCGCCGGCCGCCTACAAGATGCTCGGGAAGTTCCTAGTCGGAACTTTGCGTTGCGATGATTTGATATAGCCCCATAGGCCACAGGCCTTGCCGAACTGCAATAGTGTTTATCGGTGACAATTTTAAGTGCTCGGAGTATGTCCACGCGAAAGGAAATCCCTACACATAACGCGCCACTTCCATGAGAAGTAAGGTGCGGACCTGCTGATACTGTTATGGCAACGAGTATAACAACACTAATACTCTCAATTGTATAGGCAGCAATGTCACAACTAACATCAGTCCAGGCAAGCCAGACAACAGATCTTTATATATAAAGTGTTATATATTTATTGCAAACACGTAAACAGTCGTATATTTATGATCTATGATTCCCACCTGTTATCTGTTACATCGTTGACAGACTATTTCTGTGTTATCTACGACACTCTAAGGATGTTCCTGGGTAAGACATAATTACCTGTACACATTGTGATAATGGCGAGTACGGAAATCGCAGTGATAAAATTATCTATGCCGACGAATACAACTTACGTGCTGTGCTATCTGCATATATATATACAATATTAAAGTGTATTTAGTTAGGACCTAATGCCGTAACTGTTCTTAAACAACGCTTTTAAATTAGGTTTCAACGCAAGCTTAGCTTACTCTAATGATAATCTAATTGTAAACTGAAACTAGGTGCCTGAAGATTGTTTTAAGCTGCCGAAATATCGATATTCATCAAATAAATAGTCAGGCCAGTAATCTAGCTGTTGCCTATTGTTATATACTGTAGTTCCAAAAATTAGAATCCACTCTAAACCTAGCGGAAAGTGCTTTGCTTAAAATGTTCTGGGTAAAAGTACTTAGCCCACAGGTGTTGTGTAGTTAAAATGTATACGGTCAATTGCGGTGGAATTGCCTGAACGTTGCGTAATAAATGTACGCCCAATCCATAATACGTAGCAGATACAGTCAATAAAAGTCACTTGAATATGAAACCCTGCAAACAAACGTTGGTTGTCATAATAGCTGTTTTTTTTAGATGTTGACCACGCAGTGACGGGTGCAAACCGTAGTAGAAATTTGTACAAACCACATATAAGGTGCTACGTAGCAAATTGAAAACTACCGAGACTCGGAACTACAGAAAACGATCTTGCGGTGTACCACATATAAGATAATACGTAGCGAATTAAACGCTGTTGAGAGGCTGAACTACTAGTGATGGCTTTGGGTAGATCAAATCGAGTGGCAGCATTTCTGTATTGGCGCCGGAAAAATCAATAATGTAAGCTGCATTATAGTCGTGTGCCGGTATACTGTACCAAACGTCGTAGCTATAAGGCAAAGTCGGATATACAATTTACGAAGATGATAGAAAGGTACCTGCACCGGGACGGTGAAAGCTTTATGTAACTTTTTGCTGGGAAAAACGTGTTGCCCAGCTTTGTTAGCCCAATATACGAAACGAAAATGTTTGTTTTTGTTTTTTGTTTCTCCTTACATTAACTCTCACGGAAAATTGAAAATGCTTGCGAAACGGGGACCCAAATTTTTAAAGTAATTTCCCTTTAGCTAGATCATCTGTATAGCCAAAGCTACTGTTGTGTCGGCGATATTCTACACGTATCAGTTCACTAAGACTACCGTACTAAGTAAGTCAGTAAGCTGTAGTTCGATTTATTTAGCTGTAGCTCTCTCTCTCTCTCTCTCTCTCTCTCTCTTCTCTCTCTATCTATCTTTCTATCTATCTCTCTCTCTCTCTCTCTATATATATATATATATATACAATATATATATATATATATATATAAAGAAATGCAGGTTTATACTGACAGAAAATAAGAAGTGAATCATACATGACTGAAACTTTAACTGGTTTCATTATATTTTCTCTGTATAATATATATATATATATATATATATATGTATATATATATATATATATATATATATATATATATATATATATATACACACACATAAATGTTGCGATGTAGAGATAGTAGCAACTTGGAGAAATCTGTTACGCCGTTCGTATGGTAATATCGTCATATTGACGCAGGAAAAAACCACTTGCCTGATCAAACATAGTCCAATATCAACACCCTTTGCCAACTTTCGGACAGCAAAAGAGTTGGGCCCAGTAGCATAGCTTTTATCAACCTAGACGCGGGCACTGGAAGGCTAAATAAACTATTGAGAAAAAGGGGAGCCCTATTTGATGCGGTAGTAGTTAGCGAAACGTGAATAAGGTGGCGTCCCACTCCATGAATAGTTTTCCATTAGTTGCGACAGGCGCAATTAAATAACCGAAGAAATTAGGCGGCTTTGTTGGTATATATGATCGCTCAACCTGCTGTATTTTATATTTGCGCTTTCTTTGTAGTTCTGATGGCAATATCCAAGTGTTTTTTTAAACCACTTTGAATGTTTACACCTTAAAAGAAACAGCCCTGTATGGACTGTTTTGTTTTATTCCAACCCTGTATCTTGTAGGAACCCTGCTGAATACTCTAGACGATATGTTGCCGAAATTTCTACCCCTATTAATGTTATCGGCGATGCAAAGGTCAATCTAACATAGACCACGTTTCTGTTTCTAAAGTTTATCACTATCCAGCCTTCGGTTCTCGGAACTCGGCTCTGTTCTGATCATTACCGGGCTCTCTTCTCTTTCTGACAACTCCGTGGCTGCTAAACCGTTTGCTGAGTTGGCCCCAGACACACGTAGAAGTCACGATAGGACTAACTTTGATATGCTATTGTGTCGCCTACAAGATGACTCCTGGTTAGCGTCTCATAATGCAGCCTACGCAGTTTGGCATTCGACGCCTAGTTTAGTGATATTCTGCTTATTGAAAACGAGAAGTCCATTGACCTTGCGAACCTTCCTGCCTCTAGGTTAATACCATGTACCACAGGCATCGTAAGATAAACATGGCGAACCCAAACATCGCCTGTTTGAACAATCGTTGCCGCTACTTCAGTGCAATCAGTACTGCAAGTACTGCATTCTGTCGTAATCGTTCTGAATTCTCGCCTTGCAACTTCTCTTAACTTCGAAAATTGATCAACGGACATGTGGTTTAATTGATTGATTGTTATTCGCTGGATAAGTGTGATGTACAGATACCACCTATTTTTATGTCAGGGGCGCATAACGCTACAGCTATTTATTACCTATAATATGCTCTCCTGTTTTTCTCGCTTATGGGTTCAACCATCCATCGGCATAACCTCTACTTCGTCGTTTCGACCTGTTTCTTTTCTGCATCTTTGCCTAATCCAAACGCTTTCTCTACTTCTAAATCCCTAGTCCTTCCCAATCGTTCACACTCTCTAACCAAATGATCTAACGATGTCTCTCTCCCCCTGCATACCCGATAAACGGTTGTTTCTAATTCCTCATAGCAGGCCCGCTATACCCTCGTGTCTAATATACCTACTATCGCATTCCTTAGCGGCTCGCTGCCTCTTGTATTATCATATAACCATTCAGCTCCACCCCGTTCGGTTTGAAGTTTCTAGTAAACATCCTTTAGACTAGTTTTTTTCGTAAGAGCTCTCGCCTGTCTCTGTGTGTATGCTGCCATGAGCTCCATTTTAATTTGCCCAATGATTACAATCATCTATGTTCATCTTCATTGTTTACTACAGAGTCCTATCTGTCTTGCCGCAAATCTTAACCTTCTGTTCCATTTCGTCTTTACTCGCGATGTCTTTTTACCCAATGCTTCTTCTTAACCCATCGTCCGCCAGCTCCCTTTATTTCCCATCTTGATAAATTTTGAGATTCCACTCTCTCTTAAAAAGCGCATGCATACATACGATACGTAATTGGTGTATAAGTTATTGGCTGTCTATTTATCAAATTATCGTTATCGAACTAACTAACGAACGAACTACTAACCCCGGCATGGATATTATTAAAAATGTTAGACAAATAACTTATGTAGTCCCCCCTCCCCAACGCGCCTGAAGTGGCGCGTCACGCTCTGCAGTCATTTTCCTATCTATTAAATTTCCACACATGCAGTAACTTAAAGACGCGTATGTTATCGCCGCAACGCCATTCCGTTTACGGCTCCGGAGATACTCATGAAGTTGTGAACCCCATCGGGCGAAATCTCAAGGCGATTTCCCAATAAAGAGCACGCATATATATATATATATATATATATATATATATATATATATAAAGGCAAACACTGCCGAGTGTGCAAACGTATTGTAAATGATTAATAAATCATCACAATATTTTATATATATATATATATATATATATATATATATATATATATATAGAGATGATGTTGAGTGGTCACCGACACTCAAGCAATAAGAATAATATAAGCAATATTGTAGATATTATATAAGTAATATATTGATAATTGTGATACATGTACATATTGATAATATATATACGAGGTGTGTTCAAAAAGTATCGCGACTTTTGAATTTTCGCGGGTTACGTATATTCGAATTTCGATTTTTTGTGGCGTTATGTTGGTACTCATGTCTCTCACTTATGCCGACAAGCTCGGCCATTTTGAATGTTCACTTAATTGTTGACAGCTGCTTTGCTTGCACGTGTTTTGGATCGTCTTCGATTTTTACCTATTCAAAAAAATGGATCAAAGAACCTGTATCAAATTTTGTGTGAAAAACGAAATTAAGTGCGCGGATGCATTCCGAATGTTGACTGTGGCATACGGAGAAGCTACCTTGGACCGAAGCAACGTTTATCGGTGGTACAAAATGTTCTCAGAAGGCCGAGAAGATGTGAACGACGAAGAGCGTGCCGGACGCCCGAGCACTTCAACAACAGACGAAAAAATTACTGAAGTGGAGAAAATGGTATTGGCCAATCGTCGAATCACCGTTAGAGAAGTTGCTGAGGACCTAAACATATCGATTGGCTCGTGCCATTCGATTTTTATCAATGATTTGGGCATGAGACGGGTCGCCGCGAAATTCGTACCAAAATTGCTCAATTGCGACCAAAAAAAGCATCGCATGAACATTGCTAATGAGATGTTGGACTCTGTCCGCGACGACCCAAATTTGCTCCAGAGGGTCATAACTGGTGACGAATCGTGGGTTTATGGTTATGACGTGGAAACCAAAGCTCAATCATCTCAATAGAAGCTGCCGCACGAACCAAGACCGAAAAAAGCGCGCCAAGTTCGGTCGAATGTGAAAGTTTTGCTGACAGTTTTCTTCGATTGCAGGGGCGTGGTGCATCATGAGTTCTTGCCACAGGGTAGAACGGTCAATAAGGAATATTACCTGCAAGTTATGCGCAATTTGCGCGAAGCAATCCGCCAGAAACGCCCGGATTTGTGGAAGAACAAAAATTGGCTTTTGCACCACGATAACGCCCCTGCTCACACATCGTTGCTTGTGCGCGAGTTTTTGGGCAAAAACAACATACTAATGATGCCGCAGCCACCGTGTTCCCCAGATCTGGCCCCCTGTGACTTTTTCTTGTTCCCTAAACTGAAGAGGCCCATGAAAGGACGACGTTACGCTACGCTTGACGAGATAAAGACAGCATCGAAGGAGGAGCTGAACAAGATAAAAAAATGTTTTTTTGAAGTGCTTCGAAGATTGGAAAAACCGTTGGCACAAGTGTATAATATCTCATGGGGATTACTTTGAAGGGGACAAAATAGATATTCATGAATAAATGAATAATTTTTGAAAAAACACAAAAGTCGCGATACTCTTTTTTTGAACACACCTCGTATATATATATATATATATATATATATATATATATATAAAAATATAACTCATAAGGGAGTGTACTCAATTGTTATCCCAATGAACATGACGACAAACTACATCAGCCATAGGTTCAGACCTGGTGTCGACCACTTGAACGGGGTGCCAAGCATCGCCGTGGCGTTTCCGCATTGTTTATCTAATGACAGCCTTTACCGGAAAAATTCACCAGCGCGTGGTTCCCCGTGGCTAATCTGAGACACTGCATACCTAAGCAATAACACCTTAAATATATTTACCTAAGCTCCCTAAGTTTTCGAAGGAAAAAAGTCGAAAGTCTATAGAGTGTCCGATAAATAAATACTTCCGACACTGATTTTTTTTTCGTTTTCGGCGACACGGTCGTCGCATCTTTTGGGCCACATTATATACTCTTCAAAATCTCAAAAATGTTCTCACGAATACGACGATGTGCTTAGTTAATCTATAGGAGGACCGGTTGTCTCGCAATTGTACATTTTATGCTCCAATGTCGGGCAACAATACCAGTGTCACGGATTTTAGTAATATAACTTTCACCACAATTTCATATATCGCTTTTCGAATCTTTCTGGGACAAGGTCATTTATGCATGCACTCAATCTCGACATGCCTTCCGAAAAATCTTATTTACTCCACAACAGCGGCTCGCATGAGTTTCGTATTAAAATGATCGTCGTGAAATGTGCGTTTGCCTGAATAGGTTAGTTTTGAGCGCTGTGAGTGGTCGCAGGGTAATGATTTTGAGGTTTTTGGTGTTTAAGCTAATACAATCACTTCATTTATGCAAATTTTGTTCAAAACGACCATGTCACATCTTCTGGCCGACATTATATGTTCTTCGGGAAGCAGCATTTTCTCTAGTTTCTGTATAGGAGGACTGCTTGTCTCGCAATTTCACATTTGTGCTCCTATATCGGGCAAAAACACCAGTGTCACACATTGAAGTAATTTCACTCGCACTCCAAAACAAGACTTCTCAGAGACCATGTTTCATTGAAAAAAACATTTGCTTTAACGAGCTCTACAATTCCATATATCGCTCTTAAAATATTCCTAAAATACTCTGTATATATATGAACGAACATGTTGCAATGTAAAAATGACGATAAAGTTGGAACTAGAGAAATCCGCCACGACGTGAATAGGGTAATATCGTCATATTGCCGTAGAAGAAAAACACTTGCCTGATCAAACATAGTTTGATATCGATACCACTTTATGCTTATAAATATATGTTTTTTGCACTGATCATATAGATGAATTTTCTGTAACGTGGCGACTAAGGCTGCAAATCTATTCGATTGCTCGTCTCGCGTCAATTGCTTATTTACTTTCCGCTACAGCTGTGTGGGTTGAGCATTTGCGCTGAGAACAGAGACCCTACGGACGGTACGGGTTTCTTGATGCTGCCCTCGAAAACAACGCACTGATCCTTAGCGAGCCGGGCATCGAACCCGAGGACGTTCTGTAACCGGTGCTCGCGATCGACATCGATATGTTGTTGCCATGTTGCTGGAAGACGTGTCCGAAATGGATCACCAGGCCTCTCGTAGTCCTCGTCGTAGCGGCAGGTGTGCTCAGCGCAAGTCAGCAGAAATCTTCAGCAAAGACCGGTTTGATACCCCAGTTTTTGTGCGGTACGTATAAAGGGGCGAACACACAATACAATACAGTATGTTTTTCTATGGTGAGAGGGAAAATGCTTTTACGCGCCACCGAGGAAACGTGAGATTAGTGTGACCTTGATGCTGATGCTGTTAGCATAAAACATGTTGACAAGGCGAGGGCCTTGTACCGTTGCTTAATATCACCTTAAACCCTACTTTTACTTTATGCGTGGTAGCGTGGGCAGAGCACACATTGCGGTCTGTACTAAGCCTTTCCGTTTGATGATCATCCGTGATTATCATCAAACGAAAGAAGTCCTTGATGATGTCTCAGCTTTGAATGTCGTTCAAGAGTGCCTGTACCACTTGTTTGCACGTTACAGAGACTTCTCATTCAAATAACCGCGCCAGCTACGCTGTGTTCGCAGCAAACACCAGGCAATTTTCGAATGTATGTTTGCCATAGTGTTTGTCTTTCGTCAGAAGCAGAAGGAAAATAATTGAAATAGATCTGTTACTGTTTTGGCGGCCTTAGCAAACGCTTAGTGCTCATTACTGCCAATCTGGTAGGACTACCCCCAGGCACTTTGCGTTACTGAAGAAAGGAAATGTAATGCCCCTCCAGTTTCAGGTTGATTTGCCTGGGGGGCCGTTTCTGTCTGTTCAGAGATATTGCCACAACTTGATCAGGGGCTAGGCTAAATGTATGCCTACGAAACACACATAAGCGGGAATTTCAATTACACTGTCTAGCATAACAGAAGATAAATAACGTCAATAGTGTACAACTTCTGGTGTTTTACATAACAGCTCTGATAGAAGGGTGTATATGATACAGCCAAGTTTTTACGCGGTGCGTAGTACATTTTGTGCAAAAATTACGCTAGCGTTGAAGTATGGTTAATAACATTATGTGTAAATACTTAAATGATTTACATACGCGTTTATACGTACCTTAGCATTTGTTGCACCAATAGGAAATAAAGTAGCTATCTAACAATGCTATTGTTCGGCTGCAAATTAAATGATAGCATAGATAGAAGTATGTTTATCAAATACATTTATAGGAAATTTAAACGAGATTTACACAAGGAACCGTATCTTTTAACGCTTAATTCTCACTAAAAATAATAAATACATAGTATCTACAATAAAAACGTAAATGCACAACAAACGTAAGTCCATTGTAAGGTTTAACCTTCCTAACGCTATCACAACATTTCAAGTTGGACTATACGCATATCACAATCATTTCATTATCACGGTTATTTTATGCAAACACAAAAAGTATTTTCAGTTACGTCTAATTAATTATTTTTTATTACATCACCTTTCGGTATTGTTGATTATATTACATTACACGTATTCATTAATCAAGCATCTCAAGAAGATGTCAGCGACCTAACGCCCAGATAGCTGGCGCAGACCGACATGTTTCATGATGATATTTGGTGCATACAAGGCCGCAAAATTTGCAGCAACACTCATCAGAAGGGTTATGGAACCCACTGCGGTGGCACAGTTTGTGGTGGAACCCATGGACGGAGTAGCGGGTGAGAACGTGTCGTTGCTCGAAGAGCGGTTCCATCCATGTATTGTCCAACATTGCCGGTGTTTTGTAGAAGGCTTCTGGCACTTCCCTCATTTTCTGCTCGAAGTGCCTACGGAACTCTCGCAGTGAGGCGGTGGTCGGAAGTTGAAAGCGGTTTACCATGTCCTCGATGAACGGCGTGGTCCTCGACAGACTATAAGTTAGCCTGTTTTGTGCATTTCTAGGGAGGCCCAAAACTCCCTTAAGGAACGTTGCCTTCACCGTGTCGAGAGCGCTAAGCTGCTGAGAGGATAGGTGTTCCCAAATTAATGTGATACCATAAGATGCCACCGAGACCACCTTCAGATTAAACATTATTAAAGCTGTTTTTACTGAGAGCTTCTGTGGAGCCGAGATTGAGGTCATGGCGACAATGCTGCTATTAATTCGCTGAGATATGTGAGCTGCAAAAGATGTGCCGCTTGGCGTTAGTTTAACATCCAGGTAAGTAAACAAATTCTACAGAGACACCGCCCAAGCTGAGCCTATCACTTTTCCTCAGGGGTCCCCCGGATCTGAATTTCATAGCTTTTGTCTTCGATACGTTGATTGTTAAACCATTTTCCTTGCTGTATGTCTCCAGCATCCTCAGGGACCTTTTTAGATCCATGAACACTCTACTATATACCACCAGGTCATCGGCATAGAGAGTTATGCGGACACAGGGGTAGTGGTCATTGATAAGGCCCGGAAGATCACTGAGTAAGACTGAGAATAAGAGCGAGCGGGCTGAGATTATCACCCTGGGGATAGCCGGTGGTTTGTAGGAAAGGCTGGTATTCCTGAATGCCGTCATCTAGAATGACTGGGTTTGCCTTCAGGATAGCTGCCAGTATCCCCAAAACTCGTGGGCCCACACCCGCGGCGGCTAGCTTCTCCATGACAATATCCCTGGGGGCAGTGTCAAACGCCGCTTTGTAGTCTACAAATACAGCGTACAGTGCTTGGTGCTTGACGGTGACCGACTTCACCTCGTCTAAAAGCTCCTGGGATGCGGTCATTGTCGAATGTCTCGCGCGAAATCCATGCTGTTCCGGAGGGATGATTACCCTTGCTGCGAGATAGAAGCTAAGCCGGCGTGCCAGGAGGCATGACAATATTTTGTAGATGCAGCTTTTCTAATAAGATTGTTACGTCTAATAAGAAAACCATTTCCGAACTTTGCAAATGAAGAGTTTCAGGGAGGTGATTCAACGATTCATAGGCAAGCCGGGAGGGTGCGGCTGCTAGATTTTTATTGACACGAGATAGTTTAAAGGAGATTTTTATATAGACTAGGTACACTTCGGTTGTGATACAACGAGACGTTTGCCGGCACCTGTCTACTATGGAGACAGAAGTATCAATAAGAGTCCATCTACAAATGATATTTAAATCCAAAGCGTATAAAGGGAGTCAATATAGAGAAGCTTTTGCTCCACGTAGAAATCCTTAACTAAGTCCCTACGTCTGGTAAACATGGCGCCCAGCGCCTCATTACAAATTAACCTGGCCTTGTGATGAATTAATTCGTATTAATCTCCCTAGATAAGAATTCCAAGGAGAGTACTGGTATGAATAGAGTTTTATAAACTAATCAAACCGCCAATGGGGCATATGTCAGTGTTATACGACGGTGAGATGAGATAACGGGGTCGCATTTGGATATACTACGGTCCAAGTGTCTTTAGTACATGGGCGGTGTCTCACCGATTGGTTATCAAATACTTAGGAGCTAAAGTCTCTATAGGTACTAGATCCACTCTGTAATGTAGTCTAGAAAATAAAAAAAATTCACCTACCGCACCCTTGACGAGACCTGACGCGTGCCACTTTCAAGACATAAACAACTACCTAGAAGAAGCCGAGCCGTTTGGCCCCTACAGGACACGGCCAACAAAGGTGGAGTAGTGGATGAACAGAAATCATGGAAGGTACCTCCACATACCGAAGGAACCTCGGTCTTATCACCCCTGAAGACCGAGGCACAGTTTCTAGCGGGCCGGAATGGGACAACGGAAGTGAACCCTGTGATGAAAGGCCTTAGATACAATAGTATGAATTAGGAATGGGGGAAAGTACCTCGGAGTGATCCTCGACACGGGGTTAACCAGCACATGTTATCCGTTCGCGTTACCCTTAAAACCTACACAAATACCTAGCGGCGTTAAACCGCAATGTATTAAAGGTCAGTAAATATTCCCGTAGCGCGAGATACACCCGCCCGGGGCATTAAGTCCTAAACATCTCAGTTGTTTCGCTGGCTGTGTGGCAAGCCGCACCATTCTGTTAGAACCAGAGCTCGCCCAAATTCGGCCAACGGCAATCGATTTTTATGCTGAGATAACGCCCGCAGTTTGTTATGGGGTGAAAACATAGGGTCCCATACATACATAGGGAACAATGATTTCTGTGAATCCGAGGCAGCACCATGCTGTCATAAGCCCTCTTGAATAACGTGGGGGCTTTCAGTAGCCCATACGCGACAGTTTTGCTTATTCACATCTCGATTGAGAAACAAATGGGTTTCGCCCGTAAATACGATATTCTTTGCATAACCAGCATTACACTGCATCATCTCTAAAGTCCAATTGGCGAAATTCAGTAGTCGCTCCCGCTGGTAGGCTTGGGCTCTTGCGTCAGCTGAACCTTAGACCGATACATCGGTAAACTCAGCCATAAAATCGCCAAGCTGAGAGGCCCGAGTGATCCCGTTGATGAACTCTCTTGTTCCTCTCTCTCATCTCGGAACCAATGTTCCTGAACATTGTGCCATATTTTCTACCACAGCGGCAATATTACATATACAACCGCACAAACGCTTTTTGGCGCATCACGTACTGAACAGTGTCGTATAAAATGTTTGCACTACCAGCATGCAATCTATAGTAGTAGCAGTTTGCAGTATCACTCGAGAACTCGCAAAAAAGTTGAAGTTGACTGAGACACCATTATCAGAACGCCCAAAAAACTTGAAATAATTTATATGTTTTGTACGCTACTCACAAACTAAGTAGCATTAACAAATTAGGGCGCATGGACGTCTTTGTTTCGTGCTTCAATCTACAAGCCTTGTTATATATATATATATATATATATATAATAATATATATTATATATATATAAACAATTTATTAAGATTACCGATGGAGCGACAATTGTCTCCTAAGAACGTGTGCACTGGGAATATTACTCTATCTCGTATAGAGTGGGTTGGCACCACTTCAGCAGCGTGCCGCGGACGGACGCCGCGTTCCCTCGTTGGACGTCGAGGTCAAGGCGCTGTCTCAAGAAAGCCGCGGATCTCTTGTCTCCAGCTGCGAGGTTTAGCTGCTCGCCGACTCTGTGGAGGAGTTTGCGGGTTAGGTTGCCTGGGCCCGCCCAAGGTCTCAAACGCTAGCGGTTGAAATTCATGTGGGTACTCTATTGAAGCGTATTTTGCGAGCTTCCTTGTCTCGGCTAGATCACCAGCGTAACCTGCCGAGGCCGCCCCGCCACCGACCATTGAAGGTGCTAATGAGTCGGTAACTGTGGCGTCCCAGACAAGCATCCTGCCCCGGCTGAAGGGGGTTAGAGTCATCCCGTCCGGGCGTTTGCCGTCGTCGGCGGAAAAGACCCTGGGGCTCTAGAATACAGGGAAATCCGCTAGATCGGAGAGCTCGGCTAAAAGTGTCGTTAATACATAAAAGTGTCGGTATATATATATACCGAGCAAGATGGCTTAGTGGCAAAGCCTTTCCTTGCAGTCGGGAAAACTGGGTTGGAGACTAAGACCGGCCATTCTTAAATTGGCTTGCATGATTTCCAATTTAGTCAAGGTAAATGCCGGAGTAGATTAAAAATTAGCCATGACATGAAAAAACGTACACGGGCATTAGCCTTATGGAAAAAATATATATATATATAACAACAATGACGTCACTTTATGAAGCACTCGAAGATGCTACTACTACTTTGCCTTCATATAGATATGTTTTTGTGTCGAGCCCGGTAGCGTGGTGCATTCGCCTGCGCCTCGCAACCGGAGCAAACACATAGATGCGCGGGTTCGAGCCCCACCGTTGCACATTTGTTTTTAAGGAGATCCGTTTATGAATCAATGCGAAAAGCAGTCGCATGAAAGTTAACTCTTGACTGAGGATCAGCCCGAAAAGTTTAATTATATATACGTTTTGTGAACATAGCAGACTTCTAAGAGGAGTGGCGGACATTTCACACAACACATATACAAATTCCAGTTACTTTCGGACCAATCTAGTATCGGTAAAAATGATATGCATATTATGTCTGTTTTCAGATATGGAGAAACATCACATAGATGGAATAATCTCATGCATGATATCCGTCATGGAGGAGAATGTAAGAAAATAATCTAAAGATAATCGGTTTTACTATACAACACTATGAAAAATCCGACTGATTAACGACAGGTTAACCTGGTGTAACCACTTCTCGAAAGCCAGGCAAATGCGGCGCGTAGCTAAACGACCATTGTTGATATAATACGGATAATAATAAACAGCCTTTTTGACAGCAGTAAAATCTGGCGTTGATTATAATTAAAGTAGACGTCTTACCGGATGCGTTGATCCGTAGTGTGCGACAGCTTCGTATATTCATCTAACATTGCAATGTCTGTATTTGGTCGTGTTCTAGATTTTGAAGCAGCTACAAGAGAAATTGGATAATATTCTAAAAGGAAGGGATCTCTACGAGCACTTACGAATGATATGCAAAGAAGCCGCTCCGCTCGTTGTCGATGCGGTACGTAGGAAATATTGACGCTATATATATTCATTAAGAATGTATATATATATATATATATATATATATATATATATATATATATATATATATTTACATTAAGAATGTGAAGTGATTCAAAAATGTGAAAAGCAACATAAGGAATTGTAGAGCTCGTTAAAGAAAATCTTTTTTTCAATAGAACATAGTCGCTGAGAAGTCTTGTTTCGGGGTGAGAGTAAAATTACTACAATTTGTAACACTGGTGGTTTGGCCGACATAAGAGCACAGAATGTGCAATTGCAAGTTGCAATTAGCTTTCTAGCGAAATGCCTCAAAATAAGTGCCTTATGACCAATCACAACGTTCAAAACTAGCACATTCAGACAAATGTACATTTAATGACAATCATTGTGGTAGTACTAAATATACGGCAATATATATATATACTATATATACTATATATAATATATATATACTGCCTTTCCGTACATAAGATGCACGGAAAGGCAGAATCCTTTTGAAGCCAGCACGGCTGAAGAAAGCGCAACTTTGAATCAAACGGGTTCGCAAGGGCTGGGACAAAGTGCGCCTGACAGGTGGGGGAACCCGTGAGCGACCCCGGCCAATTGATCCGATAGGGCACTCGCCACTTCTCCTGATGGCTCATAGCACTGTTCTATGGAGACCTGGGCCATCAGAGAGTGAAGCTTAAGGCGGGAGGTGCGTTTAGTGGGTATGGGTCTCAGCGGCGTAACATCCATCCGCTGGGGTCGAGTCCCACACAGCTCGAGATGGAAACCGAATTTTCCTACTCGTAGCAGTAGTGCGTAACTGCATTTAACCCTCCTCTACAAAAAAAAAATAAATATACGGCAATGCGAGCCGTGATTGCGTAATTAGGATTTTTCCAGGGGGCATGTCGAGATTGAGTGCGTGCATGCATGACTTTGTCTCTGAAAGATTTGAAAAGCGATATGGAGAATTAGAGAGCTCGTTAGTGCAAAAATATTTTTCAATGGAACATGGTCTCTGAGAAGTTTTGTTTCGAACTGAGAGTGATACTACTAAAATCCGTGACACTAGTATTGTTGCCCGAAATGGGAGCACAAAACGTGCAATTGCGACACAGCCGGTCCTTCCATAAAGAAAGCACATCGTCGTATTTGTGAGAAAATTCTGCTTTTTCTTAATAACATGTAGTTCTGCCCAGAAGATGCGACACAAATCACTCTAGGTCATTTATGTATGCGCTCAGTCTCTACATGTCGTTCGAAAAATCTTAATTACTACGTAACGGCTTGCATTGCCATGTATTGGTATCAAAATTATCGTAATTTATTATGAGGAATTTGGTGTAAAAGTTAATAAGATAACTTTATGTTTGCAAATTCGGTTTTAAACAACCATGTCACATCTTTTGGCGAAACAAGACTTCTCAGACACAATGTCCCATTGGAAAAAAATTGCTTTAAGAAGCTCAACGATTCCATATTTTCCATATTCACATATTCCTGAATCCTCATATATATATATATATATATATATATATATATATATATATATATATATATATATATATATATATGTATATATATATATATATAGTTATGCAAAGGCGGTTTAAAACGTTTTGATAAGAACCATATTTTCCATATTCACATATTCCTGAATCACCATATATATATATATATATATATATATAATTATGGTTATATGCACTTAATCTGATATATTATATGTTACATGCACTTAATCTGGACATCCCCCGAATTCTCTTCTAAGCGACCATGGGGCGTTTTCTGACTGTTGTATATTCGTCAGATTCTTCAGGAGCAGAATTTTATCACGAACACGAAGGTGTGCTTCAAATTGTTCTGTCACACCCTGTATATATATATACTAGGTGTGTTCAAAAAGTATCGCGATTTTTGAATTTTCGCGGGTTACGTATATTCGAATTTCGATTTTTTGTGGCGTTATGTTGGTACTCATGTCTCTCACTTATGCCGACAAGCTCGGCCATTTTGAATGTTCACTTAATTGTTGACAGCTGCTTTGCTTGCACGTGTTTTGGATCGTCTTCGATTTTTACCTATTCAAAAAAATGGATCAAAGAACCTGTATCAAATTTTGTGTGAAAAACGAAATTAAGTGCGCGGATGCATTCCAAATGTTGACTGTGGCATACGGAGAAGCTACCTTGGACCGAAGCAACGTTTATCGGTGGTACAAAATGTTCTCAGAAGGCCGAGAAGATGTGAACGACGAAGAGCGTGCCGGACGCCCGAGCACTTCAACAACAGACGAAAAAATTAATGAAGTGGAGAAAATGGTATTGGCCAATCGTCGAATCACCGTTAGAGAAGTTGCTGAGGACCTAAACATATTGATTGGCTCGTGCCATTCGATTTTTATCAATGATTTGGGCATGAGACGGGTCGCCGCGAAATTCGTACCAAAATTGCTCAATTGCGACCAAAAACAGCATCGCATGAACATTGCTAATGAGATGTTGGACTCTGTCCGCGACGACCCAAATTTGCTCCAGAGGGTCATAACTGGTGACGAATCGTGGGTTTATGGTTATGACGTGGAAACCAAAGCTCAATCATCTCAATGGAAGCTGCCGCACGAACCAAGACCGAAAAAAGCGCGCCAAGTTCGGTCGAATGTGAAAGTTTTGCTGACAGTTTTCTTCGATTGCAGGGGCGTGGTGCATCATGAGTTCTTGCCACAGGGTAGAACGGTCAATAAGGAATATTACCTGCAAGTTATGCGCAATTTGCGCGAAGCAATCCGCCAGAAACGCCCGGATTTGTGGAAGAACAAAAATTGGCTTTTGCACCACGATAACGCCCCTGCTCACACATCGTTGCTTGTGCGCGAGTTTTTGGCCAAAAACAACACACTAATGATGCCGCAGCCACCGTATTCCCCAGATCTGGCCCCCTGTGACTTTTTCTTGTTCCCTAAACTGAAGAGGCCCATGAAAGGACGACGTGACGCTACGCTTGACGAGATAAAGACGGCATCGAAGGAGGAGCTGAACAAGATAAAAAAAAATGGTTTTTTGAAGTGCTTCGAAGATTGGAAAAACCGTTGGCACAAGTGTATAATATCTCATGGGGATTACTTTGAAGGGGACAAAATAGATATTCATGAATAAATGAATAATTTTTGAAAAAACACAAACGTCGCGATACTTTTTGAACACACCTCGTATATATATACTTTCCCATCCAAATTAGCGCGGGGATTCGAATCTCTGTCGTATCAGGAATGCGTTCATTCGATTTCTGGCTAGCAGACAAAAGCTCACGTTCAGTAAAACAAGACTATGTGTTAGCCATGGCAGGAGACGCTGCGTCATCTTTCGAGTATGAGAGACGAGCCGTTATTGTTCGTGCCCTGCGCGCCGGACAGACCTACGCCCACATTGCCGCGAATTTCCGCGGTGTCAGTCTACGGACAGTGCAGCGGATCGCAGCCGATTACACGGCTGATTGTTACAGAGTAATGACGAATATTGACGACAGAGTGCGCTCGGCAAGTAGTCAAAAACGGAATGTGCAGGGTTGTTGCCGAGGGCCTCAGGTACATTCCTATGCCATGCAAGTCTGGCAAATACTCTCTGAGACCCCGGAAACCAATAGAGATGTTCGATGGCAGTTGCTTCTATATCCAGTCGAGCCCGGTGGCGTGGCGGATGCATGCGTCTGCGCCTCGCGACCGGATAGGACACATAGGTGCGCGGGTTCGAGCCCCACCGTTGCCCTACATTTGTATTTATGGGGGTCCGTCTATGAATCAATGCGAAAAGCAGTCCCATGGACGTAAAATCTTGGCTGAGAGTCAGCCCCGAAAGTATTTTTGTTTGCTTCTATTTACTGTCAAGAACAAAGCAATAGGTCGTCTTCGTTTCTTCCCCAATAGAACAAATATTTACCGCAAATGCCGAAATGAGACTATTGCAAAAGAAGTTTACTGGAGATTTGTATAAACTGTTGTGAAGTCGCAGTGACACAAGTGCCACACGAACTGTCTGAGGTACTGCCATACGTCTTTGAGAAAGATGGCACTTCTGCTCATACCATCTAGTTAATACTGGGGTGACTATCTGAGCATATGAGCCTGTTTTAGGACAAGGACAAATGGCCACCGAACAGCCTTGATTTCAATCCTTTGGATTAGTATACATGGGACGTATTTGGACGGGAGTCTGATATGGATCGACTTGGTAATGTCGTAGACTTTATCACTGCTTCTATAAGGAAAGCGTTCAACCTTTAAGATAGAGCCATTTTGACACGGGCTTGTACGTGGTTTAGACCCTGAATTGAAAAAGTAATTTGTCTGAATGAGGTCCAGTTAAATCAAAGTTCCCTTGTCAATTTATGGAAAAGTTTGATTTAAGTAAACTATTTTTATTTAGATGCGGACTCAAAAAGGTGCGGTATAGTGCGCACCAAATTAGAGGTTTGTCCAAAAAGTTTGCAAAAGCTGACGGTACGGTGGAGGCGCATCGTTACGTCCGGACATCCAGCTGGAGATGTTGGACGCACCAAAGTGGGCTGCTTGGACATCCGGCGGCGACCAGTTTATGTATGGTAGAGGTCAATTCCCATCGCAAATAATGCAATCTGTTTTCTGTAGATAGTTCTGCAGGCATCTGACCAGGTGATAGTCCAACGGTCGTGATTTCCGGTACGTACTGTAAATGCGGCAAAATTTTTCAACTGAAACTTTAGAGGCTATTGTGCAGAGGCTGGGTAAGCATACGTTCGATCTCGCCTTGTCTTAGTGGAAGACAACGCCTTTCCTATTCAGGAGACTGTGGTTTTAGCGTTGGAGGGCGGCAGAAACTCGGACCAACTGATAACAGTACACACCCGTGTCTATCGTTTGTCCACTAGGAAGATACTCATGCTGAACAACGCCATGCGTATCCCACCAAACACAATGAAAACATCTGGCGCGAATGAGTTAGTTTCTTTGACGCCAGCCTTCTGGGAAGGCTGGCCTGGGGCGCACCAGATCTTCCACGTTTCACGTTGTCGTAAAAACCCATTTTTAACAATTCGATCCAAGAAGGACACTTGAAGCACTCGAAACGGGGTTCATCCAGAAAGCTTAAATTGCCGAAATGAAACTTGGCGAATCAGTGGTATAACGAACTCTAAAATGCCGTCGAGTACGCTCTAATTAAATCGGACAGCTTCCGCATTAAGTTAATTAAGGCCTTTTTTTGACTCACCCCAACTTGACGCCCGTTACGCTGGAAATGTTCGCTGTCCATTTCGATAGAATTCTTATAACAAAAATGTAGTGTCCACCACCCCACGGCTGGCCGCCGACCGTTACGAGTTTGCCATCCTCTCGCTCGAGCAACACACGCCCTCTGCCTGGCTCGCACCAACGACTTCTGAGTCATTTATTCTCATGCCTCCTTATATACTCACAGATTGCGCGCGCATTTAGTGGCTTTCCGCGTCTTCGCTAGTGACGCCATGCATTTAGCTTGCTTCGGCAATGCCGCCAACCGACGCTGTCTATGCTCGCGCTGCTTAATGAACGCTGCTATCCTACAAAAAACAACAAACATTTCACAAAGCTCTCGAAGATTATATAGTCGTTTGCGCTTTATATGAATATCTGTGAAAAAAAAATATATAGATATCTGTTTGGAAAAGTTAGCAGACTTCTCAGAGTCGTGGCGGGCATTTAAAAACGCATCTGAAAATCCCACTTACATTCTGTGTAATATATATATATATATATATATATATATATATATATATATATATATATATATATATATAATAAACCAGTAGTTTATTTAGACATTATATCTCGGCAGGCTGGTCAGTGGAAGCGCCTTGAGGCAACACGAAACGATATGCGTCACAAGGATGCTCATAGAGCTCCACCTACATTCCAAGGCTATATCATCACGCTAACCTTGCACGCATATTTTCCCATGGAAAAGATGTACTGCCAATCTAATTACCAGGCGCTGCTTTTCAAAGGCTCGTTTATACGTTTGACTTCAAAGCATGGCTCTCGTAAAGCCTAATTCCAGTCTATGCTACTTGTTTGTTGTCTTTGGAGGCTTCGAAGTGGCAAACGGTTACTTTCTACACCAGCTGTTTCCACATGCACTTGTTAAAGTTGGCACCTTAGGTGGGCAATACAATGCTCAGACAGTAAAAAAAAACGTGGTACGAATTTCAACCAAACCTTTTTATTATGTCCGGAACTGCTGCGGGCTTAGGTTTGTTGGAGCTATGCGCAGCTGTCCGGTCATCGGAAATAACGTATCCTTTTTTAGTATATATATATATATATATAATATATATATATATAGATAATATATATATATATATAGATATATATATATATATATATATATATATAAAGCCTTTTGATGTTGCAGAAACGCGTTATCGTGTCCAGTGCCAAGGTGAGTTTTAAGAAACATGATTCTGAATATTGACATCGCTAATGGCATACGTGTACGCCATTTGTTACTGCAACGATTAATTATGCTTTACTAAGCTAATAAGAAGTTTATGTCCGTATAATACATTAGGTATATGTTACACACATCAACTAGCTAAGCCAATGCTTTACTAAGCTTGTATTAAACATAATAGCATATTAGCTGCGCTCGACAACAAAGCCCCGAAAAACAGTATATAGAGTTGTGTAAACAATTCAATGGTATTTTTTCTGTGAAACTTTGCACTAGTTTTTAACGCATTTGTGCTAGGTTTATGGTGGGGATTTCAGAAATGCATGGTATAATGCCATGCTGGCAGCTAAACAACAACTAGTGTGAAATGCACAAGCCCACTAAACACGTATTCATCCTCACTTCCGTAGGCTCGCAATTGAGCGGCAAGTCTTTGACATTATGAGGAAGAAGTCTCACATGTTTCGCATGCCTCTCGCATGTACGATCGGCTGTAAGACCGTGCCAACCGATTCCAGGAAAGCACCTTAGCGAGGACTAAGACGCTCTAGTGATGCAGTACGCCCGACCCACCCTTATAGCCATTGTTCTCAAGATCGAACGAAACTTGCGCCGGCTGTCAGCACTTTGGAGAGCCATATCAACCCATATTAGGGCCGTAAATTGTGCTACAGATTGTGCCATCGTTCTCAGGAGCCTTCTCTTGACTTCCGACGCCCCCAGATATTTCCAGATACCTGCTAGACATTTTGTCCTGCATAGCGTAAGTGATCTGATTCCGAGAGGCCCGTATCCAGAAGGACTCCAAGGTATATTGTTTTTACTTGAGCTCAACTAATTGGCCAGTTGCGCTGATAAAGATTCCTCTTGTATTTGCTTTAAAAACGTAGAGTGCTTCGGTCCCTTCTGTGACGAGCCTACAACCGTGAGCCCCTATCTAGGCTATAGCATTGAAAAGCGCTTCGTTGGCTGCCTTTTTCAGAGCTCCTCCCACCGAGGCAGTTACCAACAGGGCTCGTCCGCGTAATACAAGGTCTTCCCGCCCTCGGGTAATTCTTCGATTTGTAGGACTCTCATGCACTACATATCTGCCGCCGTCCTCATCCCCACTCTCCCTGGTCTCAAGGCCCCTCTCGTTGAGCCACGACGAGCTCATCCTTCGCAGGCATGACAAGACACCTTTTCTTACTAGGCTGCCATTATTCCCTCAAGCTTATGTTGAACGCGTTCCGCAGAACGAAACTCTGTGATTTCACTCAGTATCCGCTACTGCGCTTGCTTCAGTGTGCCTAGAGTAGGCTAACACATTTTGTTCTCCAGTACGTGCCCCGTCGTTCTATACAGATGCGGCGGTAAGCCGATTGTGGGACTGTGCTTCCCCTAAGTGGAGGGACGTGGTTCAAGGCCGCTCTTTAACACCCCAGAGAAGATGCCTTGCTTAAGAGTTGCCTAAATACCTCACCTCTTTATGAACGTCTAATTTTCTTAGCCTGTGGCAGTTCCGCGTGCTCGCAGTCTCTGGTCAGGACGCTTAATTAACTCCTGATCGTTTAGTACCTCGCCCACAAGTAAAGGCCTCTCGTCTATAGTTTCTTTCAGCCTTACCTTGTCCAAGCATCTTATTTGCCACCGTCGGCTTGACCGGACTGTCGTGGCCTTTGGAGGGCATATCTGGTGTCAAGTAAATGTATCTATAGTCCAATTAATGCATATGAGGTCTATGTGGACTTCTGCATGCTCTTGATGAACATTGGGACTTTCCTGTTATATAATATACGTATTCTCGCCAAAGTTGCCTTAAGTTAATATTTGCGTGTTTCTTTTTTCTTTTTTACTTAGCGGGAAAATAGAAAAATCGTTGATGTCGTTTATTCGACCTGCTTGAACGCCACCTTATACGCTATGCCGTATACTCCAAAAACGGTAGAGTATCCTTTGGCTCTCTCATTTACGTAGCACCTACAAAAACGGTAATTCAGACAGCTATGCCCAATATTTCTAGGTGTATTACTCGGTACAGAGTGGGAGATGTAGAATACCTGAGCTTAAACTACATAAATATGTATTAATATCGTAATAAACATTATGTGTTTAATACTATTTTATAGTACGATGGTAACAATGCATGGAAGATATAAATCAAAGATTTGTTGTCGTAGATTTGGCGAGCCAATGCTATTCTAATGGTGCTTGTTATGAATTATTTGAGGCGTCGCTTGATTCGCGCCAAACTTGCCGCCAGCAAATTTCTTTTTTTTGCTCTGCTTTGAAAGGTTGCAAAGGTTACCAGTAATTTTATTCAAGTAGTCACATATAGCCACATCTGTAGCTTTATATCTCACTTATATTCGGGTATTCGAAAAATCTCAATTTGTGTATCGCATTTTATATATTGACTAGCACGCCTAGTATTAACCCACAGCCAATTTAATTTGAATGTAGTATATATATGTGCACGTGTCGGCACTTGGAGAAATTATTTTATTCATCTATATATATTCTCTCGTGGTTTAAAACTTCATCCGTCTCTATTTTATATATACTTCCAACGACAACAACTCTCCTAGATACTCGGTGGATCATAACGCTTGTGAAATGTCTGCCTATGATTTCCTTACGACCACAACGCTAACGAAGCCGTTTTTCAGAAATAAAGAAGAAGGAAATTAAAGTCCACCTAACTTAAAGCAAACTGACCCGTGTGTCAATTTTAGTGAGAAATTTTAAAACTGATAAACAGAATCCGGAGAACTTTTTTACAGATCTGACTCTGTGCTACGAACATCTGCTTAACCTATACCTAATACATGGTTTCTCCCGAGAGTAATATCAGAGCGACACATGAAATTGCAGTATATCCCCGTAGACGAGTATTTAGATCTCTGGTTGAATATTTTGCTCGTCGTAAAGAGGCTAGCGATCTTTAGACTAGGTGTGTTGAGCTTTGGGGCGACTATGTTAAATAATAAAGGTAAGTGGGCCTTGTCCGGCTATTGCTCGTATGCTATGCGACGAACTTTTTATCCTTATATGTAGTGTATAGATAGATTATAAATATATATATATATATATATATATATTATATATATATACACACATACATATATGAGATTAGTTTCTGGTTTAGCTTCCTTTCATCTTAATTTATTTATTCATCATTATTTAATTATGCTTCATAATTGTACTCTGTTTTATGATTTCAGCGCTACGAAGACTTGAAACTGTGAGATCAGTACTACAGCTTCGCCGTCTGTCGTATGATTAGTATCGGCACATCTAATAATAAATGAAAATTATAAACCAAGGTTTGAGCCAAAGCTATGAACAAGTTAGTGTTTTTCTACCGCAAACGTTTAACAAACAGCTATCTATGGAACAACATGTTTCACTCAGCTAATATCTCTCAGCAGCTGTCCACTGTTTAACTCGTGCACAGTATTTTGACGCGAGCGCTGCCATTTTTTCGATGCTGATAAAGGGTTCTTGTTTAAGGAGGTTGTTTTTTTAATTCTAAAACACCCTCCGTCTCCTGAGGGCTTGGAATTGCCGTGAGGGCATATCTTCAATACACCGAGAGCCGGACATGTTGAATATTTAGAGTTTGCTCACAGTTCTTGTGGCGGCATTGCTAATTTGCTGAATCTCAGCGACATGGTTTACGATCTATTCTCAATGAGCATCGCTGAAAAAAATTCAATCACAACGGGGATAGAATAGGGGAGGGGTCAAACATGATCCAACGCCCTTCTTCTTAATGTTGCTGCAAAAACTGTATATATATTTATATATAT
>QVRM01002059.1:0-217717 GCA_003439945.1 Dermanyssus gallinae | reverse complement strand
ATACAATACAAAGTCTCTTATTGAAAAAGAGGTGTTAAAATCACATAGTAGTCTTTACACTGATGGGCACCTCGCGAAACTCTCCATGCAACGCGTTATTCAAAACTTCGACATTAGCAACTTCCGGTGGAGTAACTGACACACCACTACGTAGATTATTTGGACCGTAATGTGAAAAAAATACTAAATGTATTACTCCGGATTAGTTTGTTTAAAAAGTCTCACGTCAACTTGCATTTGGGTACTCGCTCACTGTTGGGAGTACTGAGACTCTCGCGTATTACATTGCAGCGCCATGCAACTCGTTTGACAATTTATCCTGCACTTCGCTGGAGCAGTTCTACATATTTTCTATAAAAGGGCGCCCACACGTGTGAACAATATGTCCACTTTGGTACAACAAGCGTATTATACAGTTATATGTACATTGCTGGGTCGTGCCCGATAAACGCTCTAAGAATGAGATTGCACAGCCGAGACGCAGATTTTACAACTTCGGGCGATATGAGAAGTATACTTCATTTGGCAATCAAATGTAACACCTAGGTTTTGTATATTGACACTTCAGGTATGCTATGGCCGTTCATGAAATATGAAGTGTTCCGTCTTTGACTGTTTTCAGCACGGCGCATTTAGAAGTGGATATTTCCATTCTATCCAGTGGACCCATGTAGCACGGCATCAATTGCCTTCTGTAAATGGGCCTGCCTTTGGTCGTCTTTAACTTCAATGTATATCTGGACCGCGTCTTTGTCAATATATACATGTTGGCTATGTACAAACATACATATATATGCATACTTGTATGCTTATATATATATATATATATATATAATTATATATATATATATATATATTATATTATATAGATATATATAGTCCTTTTAATAAGATGCATAGGTATAGACACGCATATATATAATATATATATAATATGTGACAAGAATGCGGTCCGCCGGTCGCTGTCAAAACCGAAAGTATCCAGGAAATTTAGCATCGTTTGTCGAAGAATACGAAATCCGAACTATCCTCAATTAGGCTTTGCATCACAGTTCGGCTCGCAGTCAATCATAATAAACACGCAGCACAGCCGTTGCGGGCGTCTGCGGTGGTGATGGCTTTTGGCCCGTTTGCCGGTTGAAGAATACCACCTGTGTGTTCGGGTCGCTGAGAATCTCAGAATCATCCGCCGCCCTCGCTGACCTCGAAGTAGTGCTTTGGTGGTGGTGGTGGGGTGCCGAACCTGGTGGTCCGGAAGATCGAAGCTCCGGCCAGCTATCTATCTATACTGCTAGCAGTGGCCTAAACAGCCCTCCTTGTCGGGGCGAGAGCAGCGGCGGCGAAGACCCGCTGCTTTCGTAGCTCTTCGAAGAAGCTGCTGCTGCTGCCGCTGCTGCTGCTGCTGAAGTCTATCGAAGGAGCTTAGCCAGAATGGCAATCGTCGGTGGGTGAAGCCACCTTGAAGTGCCACCACTACTGCTCTGCTCTGGTCGAGGTGCTGCTACGGCCAGGTGCTGCTTCTGCTCATGCGATGACCCAGAGCCTGCAGAAGACGCAGCGGCGGTGGCGGTTATGAAGACTTGCTGCCTGCTTGCCCGAATTCGTACATTCAGAAGTGGTCCACCAAAGCCGACCTGGCGATGCGATACGAGGTACGGAAGAGGGCTGTGCGGGCGCGCGCGCGCACGATGGAGGCCTTCTCGCAGAGTCTCGCTGAGCTCTCCGAGTCCGAAGAGAGCTCGCTAATCTGAATCAAGAGCGGCCGGACCGAACTTCAGCAGCAGCAGGAAGGTGTGCACAGGCATGCTTATACCTCTGCCGTCGGTCTGCGGGACTGCCTTCCTTCGGCTTGCCGTCCGTCTCGTGGTGACGCTCGAGGATCGCGCGCGCAAGGGGATAGATGGAGAGAGAGAAAATGGGGAGGGATAGAGGAAGGAGAGGACCATACTCATGTTCCTCTGTCTTCCTCTATCCCTCCCTCGCGTACTCTTCCTGCTGCCCACAAGCTTCCCTTTTTGGCCTGGCGATCTCTTTCCTATGTCTCTCCTCTCTTCCTTCTTTCGTTCTCACGCGGTCGATCTGTTTCTCTGAAGGAGGCTTCCCTGCCTGCCTCCCTGCCTGTCTGTCTATTTTTTCTATCGACTTAGTAAGCCACTTTGAGCGAGAGACCGACCGGCGACAATATACAGCCTAGGCGACCCAGCCTAGGCGACCGACCCTAGGCTGCTAGGCGGCACCGACCAGGGGATTAGTGGGGATAACACTTTAACACTACGATGCCGATTAGGATGCCGGCCACGTTTACTACGAGAAGTAGTACTTCTAGTAGTCAAAGATCTACGACAAGTACTGGTAATGATCGGTTACGACACCCACCTCAGGCTGTTGTGGTGGTAGACTACAATACATGTCTTCTTCACCACAATGGATAGATAGATGGATGATCATCAGGCATTACGACGGCGGCAGCAGCAGCAGCAGCAGCAGCGGCGATGATCATGATCCTCCTGCTTAGGATCCGTGTGCCTGCTTCATAGGGATAGGGTTGTTGTATAGTCACGAAGTAAGGGAAAACAGAGAGAGAAAGAGAGAGATAGAAGCAAATGACGCGGGCGAGAGGGAATGTAAGTGAGGAGGATAAAATGAGAGGAGAAAGAGAACGGTAGCGAGAGACAGGTAGTGACCACAACCTAAAAATGCCAGGTATCTACTGATGGCGTCGTTGTTGTGATAGCAATTGACGCACACCCACCGAACGCGTCTCGACGATGGCCAGCTTAGTGAGGATAATGTTGTGTGTGTGTGTGTGTGAGGAGAGCACCATATCGACCCATCTCTAGATAGGCCCGCTAATAGCTTTTCGACACCCGCAACCAAATCGACCCCGACGCCGAGCTGCGGGCACTGCTTGTAATGGCTGCGATTGATCAGCTTTGCATCATCAATACTAGTAGTCAATATAGTCTCGAACAAAGTTGGGTTTTGGTGTGCATTATAGTGTTGTATCTAGGCAATTTATTGTTCAAGGATAATTACTTAGAAATTAGCACACTCATTCGTCGGCAAGGCAACGTAAATAGCGTTGAACGTAAATTGCGTATAAGAAGCCTAACAAATGTTCCTTTTGATCAAAATCCTCTGATGTATGTTTTAATAAATTTGCAATGCTGTGCAGATGGTTCTATACTAAAGCCAAAGAGGAACGGCGTTCAATATATTCATAGCTTAATTTACCGCTAACGAAGCGTTCCGAAGCGACAGCGTCGACTCGCAAGTATGCCAATGTCACTCGAGATATATAGTGTCTATTTTCCAAATTGTCGACATAATTGCTGTCATGGGAACAAGTTATTTAATCATCGTTTCGGAGTCAGTGGTCGTTAGGACCACTGAACTTACAACTATGACCAGTTGCGGTGGCTCGGTGCGTATTATTTCAAGCATCACTCAAGGCAGTCGGCCTACGTATGCCGCTTCCTGATTTATCTTCTGCAGCGGCAATACTTTTTCTATGCATAGAGCTTGACTATGGACTCGTGGCGGTCCTGGCCGGTTTTTTCAAGCCGCCTGTCAGCTTGATAAAATCGTACGAGCTGAACAGTATATTGTCGAGTTTTCGTTGTGTCAATGAGCGTTCGTAATTATATATACCTGACATTGTTGGTGCACATATATATGTACACGCGGCAGAGAGACACCGCTCTGTGTGTACACCATATGATATTGGTGCAGTATATGTATATATATACATTGCACCAATATCATATATTACCTATACATATTTTGTTTACTTTATAAGGATAATAAATATATATATATATATATATACACAAATATATATATATATATATATATATATATATATATATATATATATATATATATATACACAAATATATATATATATATATATACAAATATATATATTTTTTTCTGAAGAATAAAAACTTAAACTGGAAATTGTCATATGAAAGGCAAAAGGGTCGTGTCCGTCACGGCACACTGTGTTCCGTCTGAGTAATACATGGTACGACTCGTCGTCGCTGTTTACTAATGAACGCGACTACCAGGTGAAGAATCGGAGGACTCCTCGTGGACAGACGATGATTCCAAATCCATGCCATGTTGTAACTAACACACAGTGGTAACACCTTTTCCGTTGTGTGTGTGAGCTCACAACGGGCCGCTTGAGGCTGTCGTCGCGAACAGTAGAGCGCGGCAGAAGCAGCAAGAGCAGCCTGTTACGCCGAATAGAGCTAATTATACTGTGCGCGAGCGGCACTGGCCGACGTCGTCATCGTCGTCGTCATCATCATATCGCTCTGCTGGCCGTTCCGCGGTCACAGCAGTGTGTTGTGCTCCTCGCGCGCCACGTGCGCGAGCACAACAACAGTAGACACGTGCTTTGGGAGCCGTTCATCCGTCGGCGGCTGCAACAGCAGCAGCAGCAGCTGACGCCGACTTGCTTGGCTCGAGAGGGCAACCCCGGCGCGGTGGCGCGCTTATCCTTGGATAACCCGCCCAGCCCGCTAGATTTAGCGGCGGGATGGATGTGGGGGGGAAGGGGGTGGGGGGTTAAGGATATAGGATAAGGGTAGGAGAGGGCAGGAAAGGCGGCTGGCGGGCTCGTCGGCTAAGCTGATCGCGGATATACTACAACAAACCGACACTGAAATGAGTCACACATCCCTCCGGATCAGGAGACGCTAACGCCGAGGATATCGGAAAGCCGACCGACAGCGTGTGTTGGTGCGGGGTGTAGCTGGATGCCTGGCTGGCTGGCTGGCTGGGGAAAGAGAGTAGTGGGACCGAAGGAGCGAACGGACGGGGACCATCATCACTGGGAACTGAGAGACGGCTCGGCTCCTACGGCTTGGCGCACACGATCGAATAGTATGGTGGGGAACTCGTCTAGAATACTGGGCCAGTGCAGGTAGGCTGGCAAACATACTGAGAACGAGATGAATTCAACATCAGCCGAACGACGACGACGACGACGACGATAGTAGCGCCATCTCTCAAACGCCTGAATGTATCCATTCGATATCCTCGACTCGGCGCTCGCCCGACTACAACGAGAGTTTTCAGGATGAAGAGGTTGAGCCCGGGGCATCATCATGCGCCGTTTAGATTCGTCGTTTCTCTCCCGTCTTTGAAAAGCAACACAAAAATTCGGCAACGCGTTACGTGAAAACACGTATGCTGTATACAGAAGAGCGAAGATACGCGCTCATTTTCGTTACTATTGTACGAGAGCCTGTTGTTGATTTATTTATAAATAGCATTTACATATGTACGTATACATTTATGTATGTATGTATATATATATATATATATACTCAGCCGTACATATGTTTATATGTGTACTTACTCAGTCGAGTAAAATAAATTATAACTATCATTTATTAGGGCTTCGAGCCCTTATGTATAGGTGAGGTCTGCATCAGAGAAGCCTGAGGAGTGAAAATATCGTAAATAGTCAAATGTTGGGCACACGTACAACTTTAAACAGCGTTCGCTTTTGAGACGCTAAGGCCTAGAGGCCCCATGACGGAAAGATCGCTTATTCGCATCTGGGTTAAACTGAGTAAGACTCTACCACGACGCGAAATAAAAGATCGGACGAGTTTCCTAGGCAAAGGGTTTCGATTTTGATCCAACAAGACAACGAAGCGGCGGTGGTAGTGTCGATGGCGAAATTAGCAAGTTTTGGACAAAGCCTAGGCTAGAGACTGCGGTATATGAACAACTATATATATATGTCAAAGTTGAGTCAACTGTGATATAAGGGTCTCGGAGAAGAAGACTTCTCTGTTATTTTTGGCCGCAAATTGAGATGTCAGGTCGTATGTTTTAAGGTCTCTGCGGAAATGTATTTACTGTATTTTAGGGTTACTGGTCATTTTGTTTTTGTTTCTTTCGGAGGTTTGTGTTGCCTGTATGCTGGGCACTGCGTCATAATGGTGTAGTGTCACTGCGTCGTAGTGGTGTAGTGTCTATCTATGTTATGTATACATAGCAGCTAACATTGGCTGTACAGCTCTTTGCGACGTGGTTTTGCCCTCCGCATCTGAAGCTGCGAGGTTGAGTTGATCGGGCTGCTATACGAGTACAATCCTTGGCCGTATGGTACAAATTTAAACACCGTAGTACCGAGACCATTTCAGCTATGCGACACCAGGTCCAATCAGAATGAACATGTATTTGTTGTAGGAGTCTTCTAGCTTTTTCGGGCATTTTAGCAATGTATGAGTAGTACCACGCCAAGTACGATGCTTCAATCTTAAGAAGCTCGTTGAGGATGTCTTTCGGCTCGTTGGACTCATCTAGGTTGTTAATGACAGCCTTAGCTCGTGAGACCGCCTAGGCTGTCGCGTTTATAGATGCTTTCTCCTATATTTTTTAGAGGAATTTGCCAGTGGCATCGGTAGTAGTACCTCGCACAATCAGGCAATTTCAGCGGTCGTCGCAATGGCTACTGCCGTTAACAGGATGCCTCCTGTTCTAAGGAAGCCTGCAGAGACTGGTCGCTGTCTTTTTTATGACCTGAATGGAAACTCGTTTTCATTTTTTTTTTCGTGAGAGATTATCCTTCCATAGAATACCATTGTGTTAGAGCTAAAGTGTTTTAGATTTCTTTTGGTTGTCAGGATGTCCTGTTCTGTAAAAAATGGCGTTTCTTTTCTTCGTCGGATTCTATAAGAAAATATTCTTTCCCATGATACCAGGCCTTGAACGACACATTTAACATAGCTTTACGATTCAGTGACCTACCTTGCGTCCTGGTGGAATCTGCTGGTTTTGACAGGGAGAGTGAGAAGAGAAACTTATTTACCTTGACCCCGTTCGAGTTGCATCCTGGTTTGGGACGCGACAGTTACTAAGCCACTAGCCCCTCTGCTGAGTTTAGATACCAGGCTGACCGGGGTGGGCGCATTACCTATGGCACTCACACGGTAGGTAAGGTTCTTCACGGCTTGGCCCGAACCCTCTCCTGAAGAGGTAATGCGTCTAAAGAGCCCAGGCGTTTTCCAAACCTCCCGTATAAAAAAGCTTCTTTGTGGCCCGGGCCGGTTATACTGCCGGCTTTTGTCGGGGCAGACCAGGTGAAAAATTGCAAAACACTCATGTGATAGCTGGTTCCTACACTAGACGGTGTAACGATGTACATGTTAGCAGGAACTTAAATATTATGTCGCACCTTAGATGTTAAATAAAAACAGTACTTTAATTTATATATGTATAAGAATACAGATGGGGCGACAACTGAGAACGTGTGCACTGGGAATATCACTCTATCTCGTATAGAGTGGTGAAGTATATATATATATATATATATATATATATACTTTAAATAACAATCATTATAGGTGGTAGCCTTACGCATCGAGTTCTATGCAGGTGCCTCATTATCAAAACACATTTGCACAATAGTAGAATACACGATAGAGTATGTCTCTGAGTAATCTGGTCATTGTATGTTACTTCCAAATCAATACAGCAGTACATGTGTCAGTAGACTTCTCATGTTGCCACTATACATTGATCTACATGTCACTCATACATAAGCATAAGAAAACGTCTTAAAACTTAGGTCATAAACAGAAGCTTACTATTCCGAGCACACCGGCAACGAACTCAGAAACAATTTATTTTACTTCGCGTAAAGTGATACTTAGTGTCCAGGTTATATAGCTTTTTGACATAGCTGACCAGATTACTGGCTCCACGCAAATTACATGAATACTCAGTCTCGGCAAGACAGGAGGCACCTAAAAAATCGTGGCACTCCCAGATGATTTGCTCATGATTGGGCAAGTAGAATTGTAATCTCTGAAGGTACAGCTTCGTTAGAAATCCTAAAAGCTAACGTAGCAAGCCGCAGGGGTAAATTTTATAGATAATTATTAGACTATGAGAAATTTACAAGTCCTTGCAGCTTGTGTAATAGTTATAATATTTCTCTGTAATTTTTAGAAGTATGTCCTTTGTGAGAACACCAATCTTTAAACGACGCAGCAGAGAGAAAACGGCGTAATATTTAAGGGAGATATGATCGGAATGCGGCTGTCACTTCATATGCTCCTGCAGAATCCCAGGCGCCCTGGGGTTTGAGAAAATGCGATTCACGGAGAGAGGAATAGAGTGTTGTCTGGCGTAGTTCCTAAATACGGCGAGCATTGTTTTAGTTGCGTTTACACCAAGACCGAAGCTGTTAGATAGACCAATAACATTTTTTACATCTAGAAGAGACTGCCGTACAGGTGGTCTACACTGAACAATAGCGTGGTGTTATCTGGCCCGTAGAGCGTAGACTAGATTCGTAGAAGAATAAAGTTACGGAGAATCAGCAACATAAAAGGCCCGACTACCGAGCCCTCTGGGGTGCTGCCACTTGGATCCAATCCGTCCAAACCTAACATCTGTTTCCGACCAGGCAGCTAGGACATTATCCAAGTGACCATCTAGAACATTATCCAAGTGCAAGAGAAAAGGGTGGCTAAAACGGTCGCCATGCCAAAGAAGAGGCAAAGCAAGCGTCATTTGCTTCTACGGAGTCGACCACTCGCTACATTAGGGGCAAGGCCTGTCAATCGGTCTTTTCAAAAGCCGAATTAGTTAGCCATAAACAAGTTCACTGACTCAAGATGTCGGTCTAATCTTACCAACAGCACATGTTTCAAAACCTTAGAGATGTCATTTGCATCTGAGAATAGTCTGTAGGTAAGTTGTATAATCGTTTGCATTTACTTTTTTTTAACTAAGAGAACCAATACAGTAACCCTCAACTTAGACGGAAAAATATCGGCCACAAAGGAATGTCGAATAATTCTCGGCAACGAGTTTGCAATATATGGGCATGCCAACTTTAACCATTTGGCGGGCACCCCATGAAACCTGAACTCCAACTGGCTCTCAGAATAAGCAGGAGCCCAAAATCTCAAATACTGAAACGCCAGTGAGTGCTAGCAACTAACCTTGTTGACCCAGATCTAATCGAGCAGAGCCCCTATGTCACAACTTATTCTAGCGTGCTCTACCGTGGAATGTTCAAGCGTAGTAAACGCCTATTAAGCTCGTCGGCTATCTTCGTAGGGTACTTAAAGTACCTTCCACAGTATTTGTCTCCTACTACAGGACTTGTTACTCAATTTCCATTGTTGGGGTTGTCGCCAGATCCTCGACAAAATGGCGTTTCTGAAAGACAGTAGGTAATTCGGTTCTGGGCTGTTCGGGATAGGCTCAAAACTTTTTTAAGGAGCGTTGCCTTCCTCGTATCAAGGATGCTAAACTGCTGCGTATTGAGATTATTACATATTCCTAGTGATCACTAATCCTATACGATGCAGCGGAGCCAACTCCGAGGTTGAAAATATAAAAGCGATTTTGACGGAGAGCTTCTCCGGGGATGGTATAGAAACCATGGTAACTATACTGGTATTGCCGACTCATGGCAGGCCTTGGTAGTTTCGGTGAAAGCGGACGTGTGGGGTCTTCCCCACCGGGTCGTTATGGGCAAGCTCCTGAACAGATCCCGGAAGTAACAACTAAATAACAACCCGGAAATAAAAAAAACGGCGGAGCGCTTAGCACCGGAGAAGTCCCCGAGCCTGAATGGGGTTCCACCGGACGTGGTGCGACTGCTGGCACGATTTCACCCCTTGCGGAGCTAGCGTCACGTTTTTGCCGAGACGGCTGCTTTCCCACCCGGTTAAAACGTGCCCATTTAGTACTAATACTGAAGATAAACGCCTCAACCGGAACGTCATACTACTACTCGTCGTAGTTAGAAAACGAGTCGAAAATGTGCTCTTTCATCGCCTAAATAATGATCTGGAGGCAAGGGATGCGTTCTCAAACAACCAATACGGATTCCGCAGGCTTACTCCACCCTTGATGCCGTGAAGCGAGTCATACAGGCTGCTCGCGCTAAGCAGCGGCGGCCACTCTGGTCTACGTGCTATTTATACTGCTGGACGTCCGCAATGCGTTCAATACCGCCAAGTGATCGGCAATTATAAGTGCGGTCGAGCAGAAGCGGAAATCCCCGTACTTGCGGCGTATACTGTCGTCGTATTTGAAGAAGCTTACGCTTTTGACGCAAGATGAAACTCACCCAATTACGATACTCGGCTCAGTACTATTGCATGTGGCATACGACGATGTCTTGCGGCTCGGCAACCGCCGGATGGGGTGAAGACAATCGCCTACGCAAATAATCTTGCACTGGTGGTCACAGCTACCACATGGAATATCCTGGAGGCCAGGGCAAATACGGCTCTTGATCGGACAAACAGGTGGATGACTCAACATCACCGTGGAGTTGGCACCAAAAATAACCGAGGCTCTGTACCTAACTGGGCGCAGGCGCATGGGGCCTATATCCCTGGATCTCAACAAGCACGCTTTCACGCCACCCGGCCTTGCCAAGTACATAAGAGTGACCCTGGACACAGGTCTAACTGTTCTATTACACATCAGGCAGGTTAAGCAAAAGGTGGCAAGTACATCATCAGCCACCCTGGCCCGTGTACTTTTCCGGGAGGAAAACGCGTCGGATCCCAAACAGCGCCTATTAGCTGCTGTTGCAGAAGCGGTCGCACTCTATGCCGCATTAGTGTGGGGCTCGAAAGGCCACAGTCGCCACTTGGGCCAACCCGCCTGCCCTGCGTACTTGCGCAAGTGGCATACGTCACAGGGAGCAATGACATACTATACTGCCTAAGCGCTAAGCAAACATGGCCAGTTTCAGGCGTACAGGATGAATATCGGGAAAGCAACGATCGACATATGCGTTCTCTGGGACGTCGAGGTACCATGTGATGCCCGCATACCATTGAGGCATGCGTGGCGTTGTCTGCGTGTCGGGATAGCTCACGGTTTACATTACAGGCATCTACCGTGCAGATGATGGCTGCGCATTTGGTTGATTCGACGACTAACTGAGGTGCTGGCCTAAATTATCTCGATCGACTCATACGCAAAAAGATCCGGCTGAAGAATAATCGCCGGGCACGATTCGTCCGGAGCCCCCATGATACAATCCGGAAGGACTTACCTGCTCGGGGCGCACCTACAGACTGAGGAGAGTGTTGAAGCATGAGGCTTCCCTCTGCTGGTCTTGAAGTAATTAGCTAAGAAAGAAGCTTAGATTAGATTGAGTCATGTACTCTCTTCCCCTGCGTTTAGCCCCATACTACCCGCCATAATATCGGCGCGTTTGCGTAAATGCAATTTCCACCCCAAAAACAGATGAGAGCGCTAAATTAGGTGCCGCTTAGGGTCACCTTATTACCAATATAGGCGAGCTCGTACACAAACTCCACTCCAGGGAACTCTGTCTAAGCTTTTGAGCGCACCGCCCAAGCGAAACTGCATTTCTTTAGTATTCTGCACTTTAATAGTCAACCCATCGCGTCCGCTGTACAACTTAAGCATGCGTAAGCATCTCGTCAGGTCCACAAACGCTCGACTGTATAGTACCGGATCATCCGCGTATATTGTACCTTAAATAGTGGGCCAACTGAAGGAGCTTCTCTGTTGATCGGTTTTCGCTTTAAGCACAAAAAAAACTTTGCTGGCCATGGACAATCTTACTGTTCTCTGTGGACGAGTCAATAGATAAGATAAATCGGGATGTAGCGGATATTCCCAGACGTGACCATGCTTCTAGCTGGAGACCTGAACTGCAGGCTGGATACGGTAGCCTCGAACTGTTTTCCGGGAAGCTCTTGAGGAATATGGCTTATGGGTTTAAACTACTCTATCGCCATCAACGTTCTATGCGGATGGTGGTGGTCTTGATGATAATGCTTGTAGGGACGGGTCTCCTAATATAGATGCATTTGCTTTATCGGGTCCTCAAGAAGAATGGAATATTGCTGTCACGTTATCAACCTGGTCGTGACAGCACTAAAGAACCGCGTATCGGTTTCTATAACGGTAACTATAAATGAGAAAGAACGTCGCAGCAAGTCTAAGGCGATCTGGACTCGGCAGATGGGTCAATGTGTCCAAGCTCTGCAGATAGAGCTCCAGCCGTCTTCTGTACAGGCAGGTTTTGAGTTTTTTTAGCATTTTCACTAAGGTGGTCCACTCATCTGCTTCTAGAGATAAAACGCAAAAGGCGTTCTTCTCCACGGTTTGATGCATATTGTTACGAAGTTCGACCATATGTGATTTAGGCTCAGATCCTTTTCCGAAAACTACCTGTGATGAGGAACTGCCGCCGATTTTGTCGCAAACTAATAGACTTAAGGAAAAGAGACAATATAATCAGAAGCGCTGTCATGCTGTCCTTTAACCATATTTTGTTCGTAAAAGCGGACCTGTCTCTTCTAGCTCTCTATGACTCTCGGCATATATTGAATAGGGCCGCTCCGAGCGGTACTGTTCAACATTGAATTAATAATAGGAGAACTCAGCGTCTGTTCGGAGCACATTGCTGAACTGGGCTAACCCTGGGTTAGAGAACCCGTATTCACACGTTCGCACGGAGACAATTGTCCACTCCAAAGTGCTAACATAACGAACTTATATAAATAATAAAAATATCAAATAGGAGAACTACCAAAACCTAGTCGGAGTGTTATTGAACATTATCTCAAAAGGCAAACGCGATCCGCCTTATGTGGCTTATTGGCGAGGTGTCGCAAAGAAAAGCTTTGTTTATTAAAGTATGTCGAGCATAGCAGCGCAGTGCCTAGACCCAAATAACCATCTTACGCGAACAGCACGAATTCCGGACACGACACTCAATTGTAACAGCATCGCAAGACCTTTTAAATAATACCAAGGTTTCTGTAAGAGTCTAACTGCAACCGCTGTATGCAAGGTTTGTTGACTACAAAGCGGCGTTTGAGGTGGCTTCACGACAAAAGATTTTATCAGAAGGAGTGGGCTCCAGAGCAGCCTTAACGGCACGTTCGCAACATTGGCCTGCCACCTTACCAACTAAAGTATACATTCTTCCGCCTCTCAGGTTGTGCGGAACGTACAGGTAGCACTTGGCGCTCCGCCCATTCTATGTCTGTACTCTTAGAAGCATCCGTGACCCGTCAACACCTGTTTAAGATGTAGGTTACTTCTCCGCAGTTTTTCTCAAATTAGATTCTGAGGTTCGTTTTTTCTCCAAACACCCCGCGCCTCTCCCCTAATGCTGTCATCTTTTGAGGGTGCTCCGAGTAAAGATCTGTTCGGGGGAACAGTTCTGCTCTTTCTCTGTTTAGCAGATCCTTTAGCACTAATGTGTTCAGAACCATCGTGGCCACTGTCGATACAGTTCTTGATACGACACACGTAATAGAAATTAGAAAATATATTAAACTTCTCCCAATCCAGCGAGCGTTTCTCCCCTATAATGGTACCTTCGAGAATCTTGCGGTTCTGGATGGTATCTTTAACGATGCCAAGTCTGCAGGACGTGAGCCCAGGACTCGCCTCAATCGATCTCCGTAAGACGTTCGACATGGTGAGTCATGACTCCGTCCTGTGGTCACTCCGGACTCGCGGATACCCGGAGGTATTCATTAATTATATCAAACGCTTGTACCTCTCATCTAAAACTTTCACTGTTGAAGAACTTTCTCATTCCCCGTCTCCTATATAAACTGGTCTCCGGTCCCAGACCATCTTAGGCACTCCTTAGCGACCTAGATAAAGAGATCAGAAAGGTTGTTAAGTCGAAATGGCTTAAGCTCGAAAACTCGGTGCCGAACGCCTACCTGTACACGCACACAGCACACGGCGGTCTGGACATCCCCTGCCTCCAAACATTCATTCCCAGACTCCGCCTCTCCCGCCTGACAGCACTGCAACACTCCATGCACCTTGGGGTCCAATGGATGCTAATCACCGAGCACTTCAAAAAAGATCTTGCGAAAACAAGACTTCTTTGCGTGCGCTTGGGAACCTCCATTGAGACCGCTACACAAGAGACCGATTACTGGTCTCAACAACTACACAACACGTTTGATGGTGCACATTTTAAAAAAGCACACGAAACGCCCTTTGTGCATTACTGGATTAAGGGTATGCCCTACCTGTCTGGTAAGGAGTATTTAAACCTACTAAAGCTCAGGATCAACGCACTACCAACGCGTGCCAGATTGGCCAGGGGACGCCCGGGCTACAACAAACGTTGTAGGCACGGGTGTAATGCGCCTGAGACGTTGGCTCATGTCGCTCAGATGTGCGATACAACACACAAACAAACCATAAAGAGACATGACGACGTCTGTAATCGCGTGGCGCGTCTTCTTCGCGAAAGGGGTCATGAGGTGGTTCGCGTGCAAGTATTCCGTCAACCGGGCGCACCGGGTCTGAAGCCCGACCTCGTAATAACAACACCTACCGAGGTCTGGGTTTTAGATGCCGAGGTTTGCGGCCCGAACCGGGAATTGGCAAAAGCGCGGCAAGACAAGATCACCAAATATGACGTCGAGTTCCTAAGAGCGGCGCTCCCCGACCCGCAAAAACCTCGCAGATTCGGATCCATCACTATCTCTATGAGTGGTGTATGGGACTCCGAATCTGCGAGGACGCGCTTGGGGCTCGGCGTCACGAAAAGGAATCTTATGGATCGCACCGTTTTAACTTTACAAGGAACCTTGAGGATATACCGCTCGCACCGGGTCCATAAGAGCGGGGGGCTACCATCAAGCAAGGACACGGACAACTGAATCTTAATTTCACGTGACACCTTTTTACCACCATTTTTATTAAGGCGAGCACTGCCGAGTTTGCAACCGTATTGTAAATGATAAATAAATCCTCACAATATTTTCTATATATGAGATCCGGATTTTTGAAAATAATAAATACCAATCTTCAGGTTTAAATCGCGCAGCCGGTGACGCGAGGGGGGAGGGGTTGTTGTTAGAATCAGTGGGAGAGAAGCTACATATGGGGGTCGTGTCGTTTCTGCTCTCTGATAGCTACAAATATATCTTCAACTCTACCAATTCTGGTTTCCACACGAGAAGCTGGTGCATAAATCGTGCTCAGGCAGGTGGAATTAGGCGAGCACTGCCGAGCGTGCAAATGTGTTTTAGATGCTGATACGTTCGGCCGGCCAGTGCAAACGGCTACGCATCTGATTGTTGTGGGTTGTCGTCTGCAACGACTATTGGTGATTCGTAAATGAATCTGCCCTTTTATCACCATGCAAAGTGCCAGCATATTCGCCATCCTAGTTGTCATCGCGGTCATCATAGTAGAAGTAGTTAAAGTCTATCGAGTGATGATAATTTGTCACTATCCCGATGATGATAATGGTGATTTGCTACGCCTTTGCGTGCGTTACTTTTCATGTAAGCTAGCCATCCCTGCCAGTATCGTAGGAGCGTCAGCAACGTGAGTCATTCACTTAAAGGTGGCATTTCATTGATTTGATTGTTGTTGAGTGGAGCAGCGGGCCACCGCCTTCCGCCACAAAGCTGGATGACGATCAACATGACGGTGATGCGGCGGCTGGTGATGCCGTCGTTATTGTGGATGATGATGGTGGTGGTGAAGAAATGCGGTTGTTGTTGCTCTAGTTGTTGTATATGCTAGCCTACGCCTATTCCTGGCGATGTCTGCTGCCCCGATCGAGCAAGCGAACGCAAACGCGCCGTGCTCCCCTCTGTACTACTATTACTACTTCATCCAGCCTCACGTCGCACACACGTCGCTCATTGTCGTGTCCTTCGTCAGGCAGGTCATAAAGATAAGGTAGCATCTTTCTCCGTATACTCCGTGTGGCTATTGTTGTTGCTGTCATTGAGCATTATGTGTGCATGTACAACTCTATACGACGTCTGATTATACTGGCGGAAGGTCTACGGTCCGATCCGGTTCGCTTGTTTGTCTGGCTGGCTGTGTCTCCGTGTCGAAGTGTGTGCACAGTATCGTTGAGCCACAATAGAGTGATGAGTAGGCGAGTGATGATCAGTGAATGAAATTATGAATCCTGACCCACCGAGTAGGGCGTAGAGCTCCCTCCTTCCTCCTGTGCTTGCATGCGTCTCTACAGATGACCATTCCGCGGTCGATCTCAGCCAATTACAACAGCTACTACGGACCACTTCTTCTACTGCGACTTCAACTATTACCACCACGACTACTACTAAGGACAAGAAGGAGTAGAGATACGGAGAATATTTCGTTCAGACTGTTTGTTCAGTTTTTGTTTCCATTTTTTTTATTCTTTGCGATGGATGCCATGAATGTGCAACCCGCTATGGTTTCATCGGCTAGTTGGACCACCTTTGGTAACGAATATTTGTTTCGCGAGTTGAGCAAGCAAGCACTTGACGAGCAGCACGGCGTTCTTAATAAATGTACTCGTGACGCCCTAACTCGCGTCAATTGAATAGATCGTCGTGAAAGAACATCCGCTTCATATACTTGTTACCAGCTCGCTCCCAGAATTGTTGATGCAGAGAAGTGTGTGTATGCCGCTTGTATGCCTGTATATGTATATATATATATATATATATATATATATATATATATATATATATATATATTTACAGGCATATATACACTTCTCTGTATAAACAATAGTGAGATATATATATATATATATATATATATATATAGCGACATCATTATTTTCCGCTAGAGATTTCTCCCTTGTACTGGATCTCATATCGAGAACCGCGTAGGGTATGTGTATAGACCACATTGCTGTCCCTAGCTACTCAAAAATTACTACGTAAGAGCTACAGAGGAGGAACAATTTAGGAAACGGCGAAACAAGGTGAAAAACGTTAGACACCTTAAAGAAGATTTTGCGCAGGCAACGGCCCCCAAGGTCGTAGCAACGATAATCTGAAAGGACTGCGCCTAGCGTATAATAAGGAACAGCCGTATAACTACCTTGGGGGTAACGATTCACTGATATGTCCAAGTAGTTCTGCTGATGAAGGTGGTTGACGTGGTGGTTCTCAGGTTAGCGAGGCAATGAACACGCTAGCCACCAGTTGATGACCCTTGTAATGCGTACACCCCAAGTTAAAGGAGGAGACCGGGGCCTTGCGGAAACTTCTAGAGACCGTTTATTTCCTAGTCTCTGGTTAGGTTAAGGCGAGGGACTGATTTGGTTAGGTCGTCCCCGTCAATCATCAGGTTTCTGAGGGTACTTAAAACCCTTACAATTGCGGGGTCTGTCTGCAGACCAGGAAATTTTACATATTGCTTATTTCGCAATTGTAATGCAAAATATTCGCAACCATTGCATTTCAAGATAGTACATAATTACAATACAGTTCATTATATACTATTTGAACACTTTAGCGACCGTCCCACCGGGCAAAAAAGGCTGTAACTTAACATTGGCACACTCTTAAGCTCAAAAAGACGCACGGCCGCACTCAAAGACAGTCCTCGAGGGTCTCTTACCTACTTGTGAATAGAGGCAATAGCCGCCCGACACCTGTTGCCGATGTGCTGGGTAAAGGTCAATCCCGTATAGTGTAGTCTCCAGTCGCCCTGAAGTCACTGGTACGCCGTCTTTATCGATTGTGTTAAGGCCTTTGACAAAGGTCCCCGTCACCTACTAGTCAATTCATTTTGATATGCTGGTGTGGGTGGTTCTTTCCTCTCCAGCTTCTTTGCTGAAGACCGCCTTGAAGTAAACGTAAGGGGCGAGGACACCTTGCAGCTGAATCAAAACGTAGGGACCCTCTCAGTTGCCAGACATTCTCCTTGCTCATTGCAAACCTAGCCCGCCATATGCCGGAGGAGTTTAAAAACGCCGTCGTCATGTATGCGGATGACATAGCAATGGCCCACGGAGCTGCAAATAAACTCGCGGAAGACGAAAGCCATGAAGTTTCGCCGTGGGGGTCGATTGGCTGCAGTAGACGTAATACCCTGTTGTGGCCAACTGCTGGGGTTTGTCAACTCCTTCCCGTATTTGGGTCTGAGAGTACTGACCAGAAAAATGGATGCGGATAAACTTAATGTGCCACAAACTGGGCCATAGGGTAGCTGGCTGCGAAGAATCAGACGTGGTCTCCAAGGCATGCTACAAAAATGGGGCCTCTGACCATATCGTAATATCATACGGTTGTCACTACTAAGACCCAAAGCGGAAAAAGAAGAAACATAAGTGACAAGCGAGTCTCCGCAAAAAACAGCGATGTCAACTGGGGAATAGACTGGAAAAAAGGCCTACCTCCCAGATGACAAAAGTAAGCCTAGACCCAGTAAACCGTAACCTATGTCGAATGACATACAATATGCTCGAGCAGTTCGTCTGCCAAAAAGGATCGCACTTTGCTTGCTCTCGCATCCGAATGTTTTCTATAACACAAAGTAGAGGAGGGTCAAAACAGAGGTTACGCTGATATATGGACAGACCACAACACCCAGGTTATGGAGGTTCCCAGGCCAGTGTACCTTTGGTAGTCGTCCGGCGCGGTCGTGTTTTGGCTTCGTTTCGTAAAATTTTGTCGAAGAGTGCAGCAACCGGAACCCTGTTACACGCTGACCAATTGCACTCGACGGCCTTAGCGGTAGGGAGCCCAAAACAAACATTGAACACAGCAAATGCACTGAGCCAAATCCAACTGAACAACAGAAGGAAGTTCCAAAAGACTTCCATGCAAACGTTCAAAACGTTTTTAAAATTGGGACGTCACTTAGACTGTCAATGTGTTGTTCTTGTCCAGTTTTTGAGGACCCACGGACTGCGAAGGCTGCCAACTCCAGGGAGACATCATTAAGTGAACCCAGGGCCAAGGGCATTTTCACTAATAATGACTTAGACTCTTATAATTATACAGCTAAATTGCAATCGCAGCAGAGGGGCCTACGCTATGCTCCAGGAGACCAGCAACCTAGGTACCGACCTGATACTTCTCAGTGAGCCCAACGTCCGGTGGGCAGGTAATTGTCCACCGGATCGGATTGTGGACTGCCATAAAACAACCAGCATTGTACTTGACGGCCGCTGTCGCCTCCCATTATCTGGGCACGGTTTTACCTGAATTGACGTTAGCAACATGGGTATTTCTACTCATGCTTCAGCAGTCATTTTAAACAATCTCTTAGATGATTTATCTTTCTTTGTTTATGCAAAGTGACATTTCATTTTTAGCTGTAATTGGAGATTTTAACGCCGCCAACACATGAGGTCCGCTGAGACCAGCTGGAGGGGACACAGCAGTCCTCTTATGGATGGCGCCAGATGATCTGATCGTTCTCAACATTAGTGCTCTCACTTTCCACAGAGGTGGGCGCATCTCGTGCATTGACCTAGATGCCCACCGGTTTTATATTGGACAGTTCTACAAGATGGCGAATCCCTAAGCGACCATTATTTCATTTAGTTTGACGTGACTACCCTATAGCCAGCAACACCATCTTCCCTGCTGCGTCCGCCCACCAGACCCCAGGAAGCCAACGAGCTTTGGGGGTTGCTGGGAAGGCTCATCGGATTATAAGGCTTGCCCAAGACTGCGGCGGGTCTGTAGAAGCTCCTAAAAAAACCGTGTAGAAGACTTTCGAATCACGCTATCCACCAAAGACGCCACCGCCCAGTTACACCTAAACATTGGTGAACGGCCAAGTTTAACCGTCAGGAGGGACCGCATCCAGGCAAGATGTCTCTTCACCAGGGCCCGGCGGTCGGCCCTCGCGGCGGAGGCAGCTCTACACCAGAACGCCAAGTACAAAAGACTGCGGGTGGTGGCCTGGTCTAGGGAACTAGTGCGCTAGTCATGGTTGTCATGTACCGTGGTGTCGCCGGTTTAATCCCTGTTGTTGATCAAAATTTCCATTGGCGATGCTCATTGAGAATGGATGATAAATCATGCCGCTGAGAGTCAGCGGCCATGCTGCCACAAGGACTGTAAGGGAAACCCCAGATATCTTGACATGTCCGGCCCTCGGTGCATTGAAGATATACCTCAGGTTAAGTTCCAAGCCCGTAGGGGACGGAGGTAAGTCAAGAATTAAAAAGACTGAGGGTGTGCCCTTTACTAGGAGATCCAAGAGGCTGAAGAAGAGTAGCCTCCGGCAGTAACACCGCGGGATGTACACGAGGCGTCGGAACACCTTAAGCCGGGAAAGGCACCAGGCGCGGACCGTATCCCCGTTTCTGCAGCTAAGCTACTGATGAAAGAATATCCGAAAGCAGTTGCCGCTGCGGCGACGGAGATGTTTCGGTTGGGCTCGTTCCCTACCGAATGTTGTGCCACAGATCTTGTTCTGATCCCGAAAGGCCCGACCTCATTCTGATCCCTCAGCGGCCGTTGTTCTCGGGGACTGTCATAGGTGGCGATGTCGTTTGTCAACACACTCCCAACACGGCGGCTTCGAGCCGTTCTTTTGGGTTGGAGCCGCGAAACATTGGGGGCATACATCGATACATGGTTAGGTCGGGATTACACTTTTGCATTGCCGTTGCTATTGTGCTTGCTAAAGCCGAAGCTGTTGAATTTTCTCTGTAATGTTGTTATTCTCGTTGCGCTGTTGGTGCAGCTGATGTCATGCAAGTGTAGAATCCTACTGTTAACGCCACTGCGGCGGTTGTTGTGGTGATCTCAGCTGAGATCGTAATCGTAAGGTTGTGATCAGGATCAAATGCAGTTGCCGACTGTGAAGGTACGAGGATAAGAGGCAGCTGTTAAATGGTTGTTTTCAGCAGCATTGCGAGTAGCAGCAGCGGCTTTAATTGCATCCACTTTTTTTAGATTTCTCGAGCGGTATTTTGCAATGTATTTGAATTGCAGGATTCTTTCTGCCCGATCATACGAACTTGAAATCGCTTTATTTAGGTTTTAAAGATGGCTACTGCACCAGCGATGTAGACGACCTAACTCAAACAAAACAAACAACAAAAAAAATATTTTCTTGGCAGAATAGTATTGAATCAAAAAAAAAAATTGGCTAACGGAGAAGTTAGTACAGGGCTACCATCAATCTTGGGTTAAATAATACATTCGCTCAATACATTCGTCAAGGAACGATACCTTCTATTTTTACGATGAAAGGCAAAACTCACAAAATATCGCAAATAAGGTGGATAATGTGTGTACTCTCTGAATATGCAAATCATTTATTAAAAATGTAATTGCTTCTTACTTTTCTGAACTCAAAAGCGGAATTGCAGTTTCACTTTGTTCAGTAAAAACATATTATTTAAAAAATAAGGTATATATATATACCCGTTAATGTTTATATACTTGAAAAATGTGTCTAACTCAGCTATCAGAGAAGTTTCTCTTAGTCTCGATGCCGGCACATTATTCGACTGACTTATGTGACTGAACTCGGTACAATAGGCAACTTCTTTTCACTACACCACAATGTCTTCTCACCTTATGTGTAGCTTGCCTTCCCGTGTTCAGTTATTTTTGCTAGTTATCGGCTGCTTAATATAGCCAATCTATCAGTTTTCAGGTAAATCTCTTTTTGCGTCAATGCCAGCACATTATATCCCCCACACAGTAAATGCTAATCTCGGTCTCTCACACATTTACGAACACCTCTCTTCCAATTTCTACCGCACATGATTTTGCTTTTATTTCTGCTTAGTGCTAGCTCCTGCAAGCAGATCGTATGATCCTGTATCAATCGACCACTACAGTAATCAACCATACGGTTTGTGTACCCATGCATGGAGGGAGGCGACGAACTTGTTCGACGCCGTTTTGACACTCAAGACACCCAAGGAAACGGCCAGGCGGGAGAGGTTTGAGCGGGTCTCTCGGGAGAGTGGTCGAGACGAGGATCCGAGGGAGGGGGGAGGGGGTGGGGAGCAGCCAGGCCCTCATGGTCTCGACGCACCCTCACAGGACGGATTACAAAATGGCATCCCCCTATCCAACCGCAGGTAGACATGCGGGATGATAGTCAGGGATAGAGCTGATTGAAGGAGAACGGCAGAGACGCCTCTCCCACGGCTTCGATGTAATGCCAAAGTAATACCGAGCCTGGGGGGGTGGGGAGGAATCCGGGTTTAGTGGGATTGCGAGTCTCACACTAGTCACGCAGGGTGCTAGTGGCGCATGTGCATCATGCATTCCCAAAACCTCCCAGAACAAAAAAAAATGGTTTGTATACCCATGTATTGCTTTTGTGTGTGTATGTCTAGCATTGGCATTGAAAATTACTTCTATCTCATTCCGCTAGTAACCCTATGTAGGTTTTGAAAGTGGGGCTCCGTTTTCCTTTATCATATTTCTAACACCGATTACCTTGTCGCGTATTTGTATAGTTGTAATTTGCATAGTACATAGGTATCACCGCTTTCGACAGCAGATACTACATACCTGGCTTATTTGGTATGTAGGGTAAGGAGAAATAACATAAAAAAACATGACAAAGCTTTTACAGAGACTATATATACATGCATATATCCTGCTGTTACTATTACTTATATCTTCCTGCGTGTCACTGAATTGAAGTATTGAGTCACTGAGTCAAAGTCGATACCCAGTGTACAGCTGGGATTGGCTTGCACGAATACCTCTATCGTGCAAAAGTGTTAGTGAAGCCAACGCAATACTGCATCTTCCAGCTGATCGCTCCATCGAACTAGGGTTGCGTCGCCCACGTATTTATGAAACTTCAGGGAGAAAGACAGACGCCTGCTGCTGGACGTTTCCGCAAGGCTACAAATATTTCCATACTTTTCATAATCGTAAGATAACGCACTATATTATCTAATATTTGTGTTTCCTTAAATAGCCAATTCAACTTTAGACTCCAAATGTCGTTTCGCATTTGCCTAGTACAACTTAATGTATATTTTGAATCACCTTGCGTTTTCATTAGTAGTATGTACTGCCTAGCTGCCATGATGTATAGCTTCTAAGACTACTTCGTAATTTTGGTCAACTAAACTGATTGTCTTACGGCATATCCATAAAAGGGCAACATTTGATTATCCCAAATGCTCTAGTAATAGCGACAAATGTGTCCTTAGTTTATAATTTAAAGTTATTGCGTACACATATTGCATATGTGTAATGGGTTAAGAAGTCGCATCTGATCTAGAATAAGTGCGTATTTCACTGACTGTAGAACGCCGCACCTATTTGTCTGCTTGCATAATGCACGTGCCTAACTAGCAGAACTAGTCATTTTTAGCAGTTCTCCAACTAAAGAACAATTGTGTGTTATTATAACAATAAGATATATACGTTCGCAATTATTAACAGTGGGACCATGAGATTTGGGACCCATTTGTCATATACCCACTGTTAATGATTGATTTCATAAATGAATAATATATATATATATATATATATATATATCCCATGTCACATAACAGACTAAGGCTTTTTGTTATATTCACTTCTGCCAGTTTGTAACACCGTCTAGCAAAGATATATAGATGATAGATTGCTTTAATGACATGATCTGAGTGCGAACGAGGTGTGCTTGCCAAAACGTTGCAATTTCTTTATTGTATCTTCTCAGTAATCCGTACGACTTAACATAATCGTATTATTGCAAAGCCTTGAAACGCTCGTAATATCTTAATATTTATTATATATGACATCTTTGTAGTTATCGTGGATAGTTTTCGAAAATTGAAACTCTCCTATGTGAAGGAAAGGTCCTGGTAATTTGAAATCAGCTTTATAATGTCTGCTTATAGGCTGGGTCTTAAGCACATTGCAGTAGTGCAGCTTTGTGTGCCAACGTTTTAGTCTTGCTGCTCCTTTGAGAAATCGCTAGCCGCACATTTCTTCAAACCACTTTCTGGAGCTGCTCGGATTGACGCGAGACTGACCAACACTATTAGACGCCATACGGTTGCTTTGCCGCGTTTCATATGACCTCTAAAACCTCTTGTACCACTATATTTTCATAAACAAATCAGCATGTTTGGGATTAACACATAAACACTATCGTGGTTGAAGATTGTTAGTTGGTCAGTAGTTTTAAGTACAACCAGACAGCCCGCTTAACAACACTCGTTCTGTCTTGGCTGGCGTATTGCAAAACAGATACCTCTTCCCCCATTTTTTTACCGTTGTACCTTAACTAGCAAAGTGCAAGCGGATCGCCTGGTGGGCTGGCACAGACCCACGTGCATTGGAAAACTATTTGTTACGGAATTAGTATCTAAAGATCTACCTAAGTCGTAAGGGAGCAGGATTCTGTTATCTTCCTTCTTTGGAACGCTTTCGCTAAGACTGTGCTCTTGAACTCCACGTTCCCTTAAAGCTCGATCGGCAGCGAGATGATTGACCCCAAGATATGTTATGGCAGAAGATAATGCTCTCGTGGGAGTCTACATTTATTTGTTTCATACTTTGTCGTGCTTACTCTTCAAGCATGTTGTCGCTCCTATTCCAAATTAAAAAAATATATTCCAATTAAACAGATGACTTTAAAAGGTATTTTTTTTCATTAGGGTTTATGAAAAAAATGTCTCTAGCCGCGCAGCTCTTCTACTATATTCGTCGCCGGTTCCCACATCTGTACGGGTGGCAGGATATGGATATCTATGTGGTCCCCTCAATCGCAAGTTTAAATCGACTACTAACACAGGCTATGTCGATTCACCGCGGCGGACACAAATCGAGCTTCGTGCTAGGTTAGCATTTACTGAGTGAAAAAAGCAGAGGCCCAATAGAGCAGCATCACACAGTGTGACGGTATGAGTCGCAACATTGGCGACAAAGGTCACTTTTACAAATGTCAGCTGTGCGCCCATTACGTAGGCATCTAGAATAGGCTTTAGGCTTGATCAAAGCACTTTCGATTTAGGATCAAAGAGGGCAGACTCACCAGATACAAAATCCTTAAAGGATGCAGCCTCGCGAAGCGCTACGAGTCAGCCGTGTTGCCGCAAACTACTGTTGGGAAACACCTCAGATTCGGATCATTTCGGACTGACTCTCAGCCAACATTTAGCACACACAGAATGTCTTTTGCATGGGTTCGTACGACGGACCCCATACACACAAATGTGCAACGGGGGGGTCGAACCCGTGCATCTGTGTGTCTCCTCCAGTCGCAAAGCGCACGCAAATGCACCACGTCATCGCGCTCGACGGTGAGTAATACCTAAGTACCTCAAAATGTTCTGTTATTTAGAGGCGACCTTTCTAGGTCATTTCAAATTGGGTAAACGTTCGGGAAAATAATTTGGGAAAACAACTGTTTGGCGCCGCCACCTCTCACCCTCATTTTCATCAGCATTTATTGGTACATGTATCATCATCAACCATGGTTATCTCCGCAGGTTCATATAAAACGCTCGAAATGTCTTGTTGTAAGCAAGTTATTTAAAAACGCTCGAACATTTGATTTTTGAACTTCGATATGTCCGTCTGCCGGTCTCGTGGCTCAGGAGCCAGCGCCTCTTATTTATTGAAGCGCAGCGTTACCAAACTCACACAATGCTAATTTTTTTGCGCGTATTTTTTTGCGGAGACTAAAGACGTTGCGGGAAGCGAAATAACAACTCACATCAATCGTATGACCTGCGCGAAGGAACTAGAACCGGGTGAGATGAGAAACGAGAAGGAGGTGAGATTGTCTAGACGAGAAGGTAGGCTGGTCATCGGCGCCAACCAGTGACAGCAAAAGACTGGCGCCCAGATCTACTATATATGACCCATATGTCCGTCGCAGCTTGTCACCACAGTCTGTCGCACAACTTCCGCCTTTAGCAGACTTGTGGATCATCTATATATATATATATATTATAGGTTATTGTATTACTATAGGTGATTGTAAAGTTCATAGCGAACGGCCGGACTACCCAGGCTGGGGGCACAATTGACCCGATAGCCAGACATCACCCAATCCGGGTGCTACACTTTAGAATTGATAGTCTGAGTTGGAGGCTGTTGTGTCTAGGCATATTCAGGTAGACACAGCTGTCGGCTCGGCGGCCACGTGCTGGCGGACGTGCAGTGGAAAGAGTAGGTTACGAGTAGGTACGTGAAACGTCTACTCGGACCGAATCGATTCTACCACATTCGAGAACAATCTAAGAGGCAATAAATACAGCTGACACAGAGAGTCAGCAAGCCACTCTACAGGTGACAGCAGGCGATCGTGTTTTCATTCCTTGCGTACTCGGCTAGTCTAAGTTCAATAGACTAAGTCCTCAGGTTAGAGTGTGTACAGTTCACGTACATATTAGTGGCGGACGAAGATGGGATGTTCGTAACCTACATATTAGTGGCAACGAAGATGGGATGTTCGTAACTACTGCATACGTACTTCACAGTTCAACTACATATTAGTGGCGACGAAGTGGTTACGAACTGACCGACTTTCCTTCAAGCCTTACTTCTACTTTCGAGATCGGCAGGGTGCCATAGTTCAAACGGCAACGACTTCACCTGCTACGTCTGAAGGACGTGCCTGCCACTACTACAACTTCTACTTCTTTCGGCAACTACATTGCTGCAACTTCTACTACTACTGCTTTCGGCAACTACATCGCTACAGCTTCTACTACTACTACATCTTTCGGCAACTACAGCGCTCAGAAGAATTCCACGATGGAACGAGACGGAAGCATCAGGGAAAGCCGAGCACTGCCACAGTTCGAGAGATTCATGGAAGAAGAGATGCCGTGGTCTACATATCGGTGCCGCCTTCCGTGAATTTATCGAGCTTAACGAGTACCCCGAGAGCAAGCGTGCTTTAGGTTTGCTAAACCACCTCTCGTCCACAGTGTACCAGAAGCTGCGGGACCAGATATTCCCAGAGGAGCCATCAAAGAAGACATACGAAGAACTTCTGGCGGCCTTGGACTTTATCTACACGAGAGGTACGTCAAAATGGGTAAAAAGAGTTGAATGCCAAGCCCTAAAACAAGAGGAAGGTGAACAGATTCAAGATTTCGCGCGTAGGTTACGAAGAAACGCGGAAGAATGCGAATGGCCAATGGAATTCCTGACGACAGTACTGCTAGTACAATTCATCAGCGGTGTCAGGGACGACCATGTAAAGGATCAAGTTTTGCATAAGGCAGATACTTTCAAAACACTGGACGACGCAGTCAAAGAAGCAGAGTCAGTGTTCGTGCGTAAAGAACGGTTAACGATCAACAAGATAGTTGCTGGCACACAGCAGCGGGGAGCCAAGCTGCCTTGGAAGAAGCAGCCGACGAGTTCAGGCAGTAAGGACAGTACAGCTCCGGCTCGCTCTAGACAGCGCCTGATGCCAGGCCACTGCTATCGTTGTGGGAAGCCTGACCACAAGGCTGACAAGTGTCCGCATATTAAGTCTACGTGCAATTCATGCGGGAAGACCGGACATCTTAAGATCGTCTGTCAGCAAAGACAGCCCGGTGCTAGTTCAGCCAACAAATTCAAGAATAAGAAGAACGGAGCATTCGCCCGTACAAGTTGAACCAACCTTAAAAAAGACTTCAGGTATGAAATTTGTAAAGCCAGTACATACAATTCGAACAGTGAGACCCGATATCGACCCGTTACTCGTAACAGTCGAGATCGAGGGTACCGATGCTACAATGGAAGTGGACAGCGGCTGTGGAGCCACTGTGATGCCACTTTCACGTTTCGCGGCTGTTTTGCCAAAATTCATACACCATGAGCCAGACATTACGTTAAAAGTGGCGAATGGCAGTGAAGTGAAACCACACTCTTTCGTGGAAGTTCACGTGAAGTACCGCAAACATTACAAAATTATTGCGGCTGTACCTGGTCAACGATCCCCAATTTCCAATGTTATTCGGTCGCGATTGGATGAAGGCGCTGAGATGGGGGCACCTCGAAGTTCATCGAGTTGAAAGCGAAGCTAGTGATTTACTTTCTGCATACCCAAGCTCACGGCGCCAGGCATTGGCACACTACCGGCAGTACACGCACTTACAGTCCAGTTCAAGGATCAGCCGAAGCCAGTGTACAAGCCCAGGAAAATACCTTACGCGCTCGCCAAGAACGATAAGAAGGAGCTACAGACAATAGAGATGAAATACCTTACAAAGTTGGATCATCGGAAAAGAAACCCGGAGAGTTCAATGCACTTCAGCGTTTCGAGAATCAGCATTCAGAAGCTACAGGAAGTAGCCGTGCATCCATATTCCTCGGCCGACAAATTCGCATATCCCAGCTGAAAGAGAAGCGACAAGTTCCAGCGAAGCCAGCTGAGATGGTCTCTCGATTCAGCGTGGGGGAGTCTGTGGCAGTCCGAGACTACAAAAAAAAAAGACAAGTGGTGTGTGTCCAGTGTCGTACAGATACTTGGAAGAAGGCACATGCTAGTGCAGTCGCCCGAGCTCGGCACGGTGAAGAGACATTTCGATCAAGTCCGAAAGACGGACGTAAAAAAGGAAACAGGCTATACATTGCTCAAGCATTTCGACGGTACGGTCGACCATGGCGACAAACAGCCAAAACATTCAGAGGTTGCGAGCACGGGACCATCTTCTACTGCTAGGTTAAATACTTCTCCGGCACCAGCACCGTCTATAGAAGAAGAAGCAGAATTCTCTACCGAGCCAGCTACATCAGCGGATCCGACTACGTCGACGCCGTTACAAGAGCCTAGAGTTCTACGACCAAGAACAAGGATAGATTATCGAAAGATGGCCGGGCGAAGCCGTCGTCATACATAGGTCTAACTATTACTACATACATACAATATTACATATTTCATAGTTAGCGTGGGGGACTGTTGTGTCTAGGCATATTCAGGTAGACACAGCTGTCGGCTCGGCGCCACGTGCTGGCGGACGTGCAGTGGAAAGAGTAGGTACGAGTAGGTACGTGAAACGTCTACTCGGACCGAATCGATTCTACCACATTCGAGAACAATCTAAGAGGCAATAAATACAGCTGACACAGAGAGTCAGCAAGCCACTCTACAGGTGACAGCAGGCGATCGTGTTTTCATTCCTTGCGTACTCGGCTAGTCTAAGTTCAATAGACTAAGTCCTCAGGTTAGAGTGTGTACAGTTCACGTACATATTAGAGGCCTAATGACAAACCCTGCCCAACTCGACGTAGGCTTGTACCTCAAACATTACGTCAAGCAGTTCCTCGTTCTTAATCAGGCGGCGCAGCTGCCGTATGTCAGCTTCTTCAAACAGCTCGGTAACGGAATTAAGGGTGCCTTTCCATCCGACACCGCTTTTCAACCCTTCTTAGAAAACGACGCTGCATTCTTTCTAGTAATCCAAGATCACCAAGTCTTGGTGGGTTCTACACCTGACATCCATACATTAATAGTGGCAAAGCATGAATCACACCCGACGTAAACGAGTCCTAAAAAGTCGATATGTTGTTATGTCTTGCGTTGAAACTTTCACGTGCAGAATCGTAAACTTTTGCCATTATGACCAAACATTTACGCCTAGAGGACTTTCAGTCAATTCAAATTTAATACCCATCATTTTCGTACCAAAGCGATGGCGCAGCGCTACGTATTATAATTGCCGAGTAGCTAAGCATTTTCGACAGCCATCATTGTTATTTTTTCCATCCTCTTTTCACCGGGGAAAAATATTTTTGTCCCGAGTTCTACCAAACCTCAAAATATGTATCTAACTTTCTTATACACCCTTGCGGAAGCAGGCCAACATGCTAGCAAGTATCATACTTTTGCTTGTGATGTGGCTGTCAAAAAAAGCTTAGTTACCCGGCAACTACGGAAAGAAACAGCATCACTTTGGTACGAAAATTATGGGCAATTTATTGCGTAATATAAATTAATAATTGCATAATATAAATAATATAAATTATGTCTTTTGGGCGTGAACTTTTTGTCGTAATGGCAACATTTTACGGTTCTGCACGTGAAAGCTTGAACGTGAGACATAACAACATATCGAGTTTTTATGACTTTCCTCAATTTGGCTATTCGCCTTAGCTTGCGTCAGGCGTCATTCAGATTATGCAGATTTGTAGGATTGGTTTCTTCCGCAAACGTAGATTTTGCATAACTAGGTAGGAGAGAAAGGCAGAATGTATATAATTGATTTTCCGTATAATACATGATGTATATATTACACGTATCACGATGGATTAGCTAGGCCAATGTGCCTAGTGGGTGAGAAAGGCAGAACAACATCTTTTACAAATTTCATCCTCACTCCTAAACAAGACATTTCTGCTCTCTCCGTTAATTGAGAAAAAATACTTTCTTGCCAAGCTCTACCAATTCTTATAATATATATATATATATATATATAGTAACAATCTGGTCTAGCTTTCATTCGAGTTACACTAGGCGAGTGAGCAAAATATCAGAAGCGAACGCCGAACAGTGTCGGAGTACATGGGAGGCGAGCAAAGCGTCGAACCGCCCGCCATGAAATGCTTCCATCCGTGTCACTACCGGCTGACGACGATGACGGCCGGCAGCCTCGAAGGCAAACACAGCTGAACAGCTGAGAAGCAGGTTTTGTGTGCTTGATGTTGTCGTGGCTGTAGGTGGTGGTCGTGAAATCGTTTGTAAACTATAGATGATTCTACGACCGGGTCTTTCGCGCGAAGCCGGTGACGTTCAACGTAATGATAGCAGAACTTGCCAGCAGGAACAGAGCCTGTAGAAACGGTAATAATAGTAGCCGTGCAACTACACACGTTAATTAGTAAATAAAACAGTTTTATATATATATATATATATATATATATATATATATACAACGTGTGGTAGCACGAATAGTAGAAAAAGAGTAATACACACACGGTGGAGCGAGCAGGACATGCTTTCATAGGTGCTCCGATAAAGCGGTTGTCACACTTTCTCCGCCTTTTTCTCCGATTATCCCTGCTGTCTCGGTGTTTCTCGCCCTTTCTTTCTTTCTTTTTACCGCGTGGGTGAGTGCGTGAATTCGCCGGTGCCTCGTGACGAGAGGGGGGTCCTGGAAGACGCCTCACGTTCTTGTTGGTCAATAAACAGATACAGGTTTGCCTCCATGAATAGGGAAAAGCGAGAGAGAAAGAGAGATTGAGATAAATAAAGGGAAGCAGGGAGGGTAGGACAAATGCATATAGCAGACAAGGACAGAGTAGAAGAAAAACACACTCTACAACGCCGGCGGGCAGACTGTAGTAGCTAATTATCCTGCTCGAGAGTCCCTATTGTTGTCCCGGTAGCAACCAGCATAGACGGTGATCAGAGCCGGTGCGCAGAAAGAGCCGGTGCAGCAGTAGCAGTAGATCGGTTCTAAGCTTCTGACCCCACACCCGGTCTAGTCAGTGCTGAGAGCGAGTGCGTATGTGGTAGGTTTGTGTCTTGTGAATGGTCGTTAATCGCGCACATTTCTCTCAAGTTCTGTGACTCGATCTCTGATGTGTATTGATCTGTGACTATCGGCCCTCGCGTTCAGCCCTCGCAGCTCGCAACGTGAAGTTCGCGCCTCGAGGTCCAGCCTTCCGTTTTCTGCATCGGTTTTCTCGGTGCTCTTTTGAGCAGTGAGCGACTCGGTAAGTGTGTAAGTGGGTGTGTGTATGTGTTTAAACTTATCTGTATTTATTCCTGAATAATCATGTTGAGTATATATATATATATATATATATATATATATATATATATATATATATATAATTGTAGTATGTTATCACTTTGGAACATTTTGCTTATTTTTCTTCCAAGGTATCTATATTATTATTATTTTCATTACTTCAACATTTTGTTTTTAAGAATTTATATAGCGTATTATAGTACTAGAATTAACTTCTTGAGAGCCAATCTAGTTAGGTATATATAATTTGCCTTTTTTTATTAACAGAAAAGCATTTTTTATTATTACTCACTTTCTTAAAAAAAATTACTCGAAACCTATGGACATGTTGGCTAAGATATTATGTTTTCCGCAGTACCATTGCTGCTGGTAAGAAGCGCTGTAGGTCGGGTACTCCCTACACTCATCATCATATCAGTAATTGTTACGAAATTTTAGTCATTAAGCTTTAACATTCGATTAAAACATAAAAGTTTATCTGATAATGCATAAAGAACCTAATCTCGAACGTCTCCTAGCGTTCGCAATAAAGGTTGAGTCATCTGGTGGTGATGACAGCGATCTCAGCGCTGAGGGACAGTGTTAAGCGCTATTGTACCGCTATGCTTATTTACAATCGGTTCAAACAATTAACACGTGAGTTATCTAATAAACTAGTCGTATTCCCGTCCTGAGTGCGATTCTACATAAAGGTTCAAAGATAGCGTAGTTTATGAAATATATGCATACATGTACTTAGCAATTCATTATTTTATTTTCGGGACAAAAATGAAAAGCATTTCTGAGTTATTTTACTAATAATTTTATTGTTCTACTGATATGCGCTTTGGTTAGGCTAGCTGTTGTTTTTGTTCGACGCTGAACGATGGAGAAGTTAGTCACTCCATCTATGGCACCATTTGGCTATGCGTGGCAGACTAATTAACGTTAGAAATAACTTAATTCGTTTTTAGGTAGGGCCTTATTTGGCTGACAACAGTCTTTACAATACCGTCCTCTGTAAGGATATTGAACATGTAGAGTACCCTATGGTGCAGGTTTCTCTTGAATTTCGGCATCCCTATCCTATCGACGCGACATCGTATAACGGCACGCAGTTTCAGAAACTAATTCGGGTTTCGGTGTCCATGTTGTGAGGACTCTACTTGATTTACCGATGGGGTCGAGTCATCGAATACATTACGGTCACCCTGACTGCGCTAGGACTGCGCTAGATTCCACAGCCCACGCGCTCTATTGTGTCTGGCTGAAAGTCATCCTTGAGCATAGATCTCGAATGTGGTTCCTTCTTATGCTTGGTAAACAGACTTCCGGTCTGGGTGAAGCCAATAGCAAACTTAGTCTAGCCGGCGCGACTTGCATTACGAGGTATCCATTATCCTCAATATGATAAGTGGCTATCTCGTCTAGCCTAAACGAAACGGACACGTGAAAGTTACCATACAGGCGCATAGGCATATAGGCGCATTGGCTTTGCTAATCCTTCGTAACATGTATAAAATAAACATAGTGTATTATATAGAAAATAAATCATCAATCTAAAAACAATAGGTGGCTATGTGCATCGTGGTATCACTTCTTCCTGGCCATAAACCTCTCACGTCTTTCTGATCACATTCCTTTCTTGCTCATTAATATAGTTTTGACCGTTGTTTAAGAAAATTCCTAGGTACTTTATGAATTTATACAATATGGGTTTTGCCTGCTGCAGTTTTGTTTGCCGACAATGCCAACGTTAAGTGTAGTTTTTCCCGAGTGCCGTAGGAGTTTTTAGTCGGATTTTGACGTCCCGTCGGGTGTGGTTAACAATGACTAGTTAGCATGCGTATAGCAGTCCTTCGAATTTAAATTTCGCTTGATTCGTTGGTTTGGTCTTTAATTTGGTTTGCGCAATATATCCGGTTCGCCAACTGATATTGGAACACAGGATGGATAACAGGTATAGCAAACAGTAGCAGTGGCGACTTGGGCGGTTAACGCTTGGCCACAAACAAACGGAAGCGTTGTCGCGCACAAGATCGAAAGTTGTTCGGGTAGAATTCGTTCTTTTCCGTGGTTGTGAAAAGTATTTTCCCAGAATATTCAGTCTCGAGTGCAGAAATTCGATGGATCTCTGTAGAAGATGTGATATCGAGCCGAATGCTGTTAACCATCCGTCGCTGTCGATTTTACTGAAGAAAAACGACACGCGTGCGCTAGCGCAACTTGCAAGTGCTGATCTTATCGACCGTTTCTTCGATGTGACAATGAACAATCGCAGAAGTCAAATGATGTTTTTACCAAGATGTATTGCAAGACTTGAAACAATCAATAATATGTTCGCCTGTTCGTGTAGCCAGAGAATCGCATAACAAGGCGGCTTCGTGGGCGTCATTGCCTACCTAGTCTCCTTTTCAACTCTTTATTCGGCAAATAAAGGCGCTTTCTATTCTATATACTATGCTGGCATTACGTTCTGCACTTGTTGGCTTTGGCCAACCTACCGCTGATCACCAAGCTACCACATAAAGCTAACTACGTCCATACGAGCATGCGCCCTCCTACCCAAGCTACAGGCTAAAGGAGGGCTTATCCAGCCGGATTCGAGTTGTCGGGCCGGCTCAGCCCTGAAAGCTCAAGTGTACAAGGAAAGCCGGCACAAGACCCACAGAAAGGTTTTAGCAAGTATTGAATGACGCGCCCAGCGAGCGGCACGAAGAGATCAAGATAAGCCATGGCGAGTCTGAGCGGGCGCATCTGCATATATGTGGAGTATTTGTATTTTACTAATTATAAATATATATATATATATATATATTTTTTTTTAATGTATAACATACATATTTATTTAACATATATTCAGTACAAAACATGTCTCGACGCTCGCAATGGGCCTTAAGGGCTGTGGCACGGACGTCAATATATATATATATATATATATATATTTGTTTTTGTTCTATACTTAGTCGCCACCTTGGCAATCTCACGGTTCGTTCTATGTAATGCGGCGTTCGTGGCTGGTTTACATTCGATAGGCCGGTTTTAAGTAGTCCTCTGTGATGTCTGTCCTGTAGTGCATTGGTTGGTTGCCGGAAGTGTGGCCAGGAATCGCTCTGCTTTCGACGGTTCTGCGCCCTTGCCGCTTGCCTTCTATATTCGTTCGGTCCTTCTTTCCCTTCTTGTTCGACGTCTAGAAAAGGCAGTTCTCAGTCGAAGCGTGCTGGCCCGTGCCGGTACTCACGGTGTGCTACTGCGTATGTTAACCACCACACGGCGTCACTCTACCTAAAATCACGCGGATAGTGAGTGAGGCCTCTTGAGGCCCCTGTACCGGTTTAAATACAAAGTTTCCACATTACCCACGACAGCGACGACGACGCGGTCTCTCTGTAATCGACTAAAATAATGTTGTGCAATGTGTGATTTAGCTAGCCGAGATACTATTGCAATTGTTACCGCAACGTTAAACGGGTTTGCAAGGGCATGCGTATTTCGTAGTGTGAATGCGTGCGCATTTCTCAGGCAGTGTTAGCGAATTTCGATTTAGGTGAGTTCATTCGCTGTAATTTAATGTCCCGTTTAGTTAGACAGGATAACCAATGCAGTGTACGGTTTTCCGGTGGGAAGTATTTCGCTAAGTTAAGCCGGGTGTCCCTTACAGTCCAGCTGATGAACCAAATGTAAATATCTGAACACTACCGTTTTTCACTTTCTCCCAACGTTGACCTCTTGGAACTTGGTGTTAATTTTCTTTCATAGTATATAAGTTTTACTTTCCACACTACATATTCCATAGTTCGAAATAGTATCCTAGATGAAGGTAGGTTTGCACTGCTAACCTGCTACACCTTGTGTGGGCTGTAATGTTAAGTGCATCTCGAAGAGGCTGTTTACAGCAGCTGAAGCAGCAGTTGTATATATATCTGTGGTGAGAGCGACCCTATTGCAAGGTGGTGAAGCGTCTGGGGCTTATGGCAAAGCTGAAGTTCAAACTCCAGTCTATCGCTAAGAATTCGGCCTGGCTGGCGAAGCTTGGGTGAGTCTGACCGAGGCTTGGCGTAAAAACAGTAGGATCTTTTCGGTTGCTCTGTTGAAAATGAAGAAGATCGACATTTCATCGCTATATTAGGATGCTAATGCAATAATGCAGCAATACTAACCTAAACATTTGGACAACCGTTGTCTAAATGGCCGTCGCGAATTGTTCACTGAGAAATGAACCTCACTTACGATAGAGGTGGTGAGGTGGTTGATAACCATATTTAAAAAAATTTGATGAATATAAGTCTGCAGACTGCATGCTTTTCTTTTGAAGTCGAGCACAGGGTGGCCTGGCTAAAAATGTAGAAACGAAGTGACATATAGTAATCTTCTATCAGCCAACACTAGGAAGAAGCAGGTTCAATTCTGCCTTGAACCCTCTTCCTCCTGACGAGCCTTGATGATGATGAGCCAATGATCACGGTCTTAGTCGATGGGAGTCGTACGATGATAAAACCTCTCAGTCAGGTCAGAAACCTTTCAGTCGCTTGCCCGACGGAAGTTTGCATTGGCTGGTTATTTCTTGAGTCCGCTTTACCGACGACAGCATTAATCCTTTCTATTATCGAGAACCAGGTTTACAGGCCGTTATCACAGAGATGTCGCGTTCACAAGCGTCTAGATCTCGATCATTGTTATACTTTCTTAAATGCTTCGCTTACTTGGTCCACAACTACAACCGGCTGTCTGTTCTACTGGAAGATAATCATGGTATACCGGTGGTAATTCTGTAACTCTGTTGAACAAGTGCATCGAAACAGATTAACATGTTGATTAGCTTCAGCCGCTAAGATTTTATATGTGACTACCGCCGACTAAATTGCGGCGCTTACGGACACTATATATATATATATAATTATTTTTTTTGTGAGTAGGAAGTAAGCGCTGTGAGTTTAATAAAACTTGTTTTGTTACAACAGGTGGCGACTACGGCAATTAAAGATCTATTCGAGACGGAGTATTCCCAACATGGCGGAGAAGAGCGTGCATGATCTCTATGTCAAGGTACGTTTGCTGTTGCGACGTATATATATATATATACAAGGCTTAAGGAAACGTTTCCTCCAGGTTAAGCTTGGCCACCAACTCAGTCGGAGACATTCTGTTATTTCTGAGGTACCGCAGGGGAGAATGTCTATCCCCTAGTCTGCGTAAAGCTTGCGTTTTGTAGATAAGCACGCGTGTGGTTCCCAGTGTCAACTAGTTTGAATAAAGAGCACCTGAATATTTACTATATCTTTCTGAAGATTTGTGCCCCGGGTTAAAATCAACAGTCGACTGCGTCGCCCGCTAGTGTGCCGAGAATGGTATACTCCTCTCGCATGCATTGTGCTAAAACACATGCACTTGGCGTTAAATGCAAAATGAATGGTACTGTAATACGGACTCTTATATGCGCCTGTACAAATCACTTGTCCTTCCCAAACGGACTTATTGGTCGTCGGTTTGGGAGCCTCAACTGGCTAAACATATAGACCTGTTCAGGTGCCTCAGGCTGAGACGTTGTCTTGAAGAGATTGCCACCAATATTCTACCCAGACAAACTACTATACCCCAGACAGCAAAGTGGAGCCCATGCGACAGCTTACAAATGATATGTGCTCATATGATTCCGCTTCAGTGATGGCAGAATATTCTGCTCGATTTTACTTTTGACTGCAGCTTTGAAAGATGTGGCGCCTTGTGCTGCAAAGACTCTGTGAAACACGACGATGGGTGGCGATTGTACGAAATACTCTGGTTGCATGAGTAATAAATTGCCCCTTTATGTATTAGCGATAGGTTATGCTACGTTATATATATATATATATATATATATATACATATATGTGGCCCGAAGGTTTCTTTTAATTACTATGTATAATGTAACCACAGCAAAAACACGAAGCGGCACTTAGATACACGTTTACGTCATATAAATGTGTTTACCGCATTTGTTAAAGAGTAAGTTTGGTAAAGAGTTGTAGTAACGAGTATAATGACACGCTCTATTCGGGTTGATAGGCGCGAAAGTGCATTGATGTCGATCACCTCTCGGATCCTGCTCGCGAGCCTTTCCGAAGTCTGTATGCGGCCAGTGAACACCTGGGTAATGCTCTAAACAACCTCAAAAATCGCGGCGATAAATCTGAGGCAGCTCAGCTGGCGGTTGCTCAGATTCTTTACGAAATGGGTAAGTAGCACTTGTTGTACGTAGAAATGTAAGTACGTTCTAGGTGACAGCCATAATTAGGTTTGCTGTCGTTTTTTCGTTCTACTCGGTATAGCTAATGACTTTATTTAAATATAAGATTTACATGCGTGCTTGCCATCAGAACATTTAGCATAATTAAACTATTACAGGTCTTATTGAAGCGGATACCGAAGAGGCCGGAGCGGGCGTCAAAAAGTTGCAAGAGTCGCTGGACGTCCTCCAGTCTATGCCATCACATCCTGATGGCGATTTAAGTTCGCCTCAAAAGGCGATCCTTCACCTTTCTGTTCTCAATCAACTTGCCATAGTTGATTCCGCGAGGTACGTTATATTGTCCGTTGAGCGCCAGTAAATGTATATTTTAACAAGATGGAGCTGTTTTGTAGCATGCATGTTAAGCTGCTGAGGAGTTTGGATAGAGAGATTTACTTTTATACATTGCGCTAGCTAAAGTTGCCTGCCTTACTCAATCGTTTTCACCGCCTGTTGTGCACCGCCTCGTAGCTTAAACTTGGATCAACGTTTTGCCTGTTGGGCTTTTCAGAAGCCACCTGGAGGAGGCTCTAGAAAAGCTGAAACATGGAGAGTCGATCTATAACGCGATAAACGAACGTTTCAAGTCGGAAGAGGAGCTTGGTGCGACTGCCAACCATCTTGAGTACTTGCTTGGAAAGGAGCCGATACCTCAGCGGTTCACTTACCCGATTTGGCTTGAAGAAGAAGGTATTTGCGTGCCACAGTTACTGTGATTTTATATATATATATATATATATATTTTCAAATGTCGCCCATCTATCCATTACGTAAGAACAGAGTCGCAGGTCAATATATATATATATATATATATATATATATATTCTGGGGCCGTCTTTTCCGGACGGGAAATGGATTTACATTAAATTTTTATAATTGCACATTTTCGAATTGTAAGAATTAAAGGTATTTTGCAGAAAGGGCTTTTGCTCGTATCTACCGATGTATATATATATATATATATATGCATGCTGCCATGTGTCATCTTTACGAGCGTGAGTTATGTCTCTCAAAGACTAACGTAACTAATGCAAAACGCGTTTTATTTTATAGGAACGAAGAGCAAATACTATCTCGCTCAATGCTACCAGCACCTTGGGGATAAAGAGACGGCGGCGATGTATTGTCACACGACTCTCAAGAAACAGCTTCGCAATCGGGACTTCCTGTCATTCTTTGACCCGGTCGACTGGGCGATCAACTCGGCCACCCTCAGCCAGTTTTTTCTCTACAGGTTAGCGCTCACATAGGCTTTTCCTGTTCGAGGCACCGTCGGCGAGCCTTTAACTAAGCGGCGGCAAACTACAGTTGGTTTTGATATATGCATATGCATACATGCCTGTTGTATTTTTTTTGTAACGGCTGTACCCTGGGATCGAAAACCTTCCAAGGAAGTTTTTGTCCTGGAACGACAATGACTGCATAGGCAACTTTATACTGGTTTGCAATCGCAAGGCTGTTGTTAAGAAGAAGAGGAGGCAGTTACCACTAATTCATCAAAGCTGGTTCTCTCTTTGATAATCATTCTTTCGAAGGTGATTTTTTTTCGACTAAAATGATGGCACTAGACATTCGTTTAATATGACGGCCATTTTATCGCTACCCTATATTAGCAGTAGCAGGCTTATATTCAGGTGTCAGTGTGGTATCCATAATCCCAAATGCTTATGTGAGAGGGAATGCTTAGAGGCTAATAGGATAATAGATAAACATGTATTCGTTATGAATTTTCAGATTAATTAACTGCAAATTATCAAAATACACTCGAATATATAATAGCGTACTCTTTGACTTAACCCACAGGGTTTAAAAACACAATTCTCAACTTCATAGGAGCTGCCCTAAAAACATGTATTGGTGGTATTCGTCCCAAGTGGTACGACAGGTGCGAATCTATTTCGATGCCGATCCTCTGGCCATATCATCATAGTTATTTGTCTTACAGAATGCATGTCTTCTGTATGTATTCATATATATATATATATATATATATATATATATATAAAGAGAGAGAGAGATAATTGACCGTTTTGAGTTTAAAACACAACTGAGGGTCTTAATTAGTTCCGGATTTGGTAGGAATCTTGTCCTCCAAACATTGGGAGAGACAGATCGACTAAATCTATCTCACTGCGCATGAACGTCGCCGAGACTACTTGCCATTAGATTAGGTGACGTCGTGCTCTTAGGCAAGAAAGGGCATTGAGTGCCAGTGTCAGGTTGAATCATGTCCCGAGTATTTTTCCTGGGACATCTTAAACGGAATAGCAGCGTTTTATTCTGTGGGCAGCAACAGTAGGCAATATTATTTTTATATTTTTGGCTATTCTACAATATGATGCTTGATGAACTATTAAACGCTTGTAAATACAATAGATGTGGAATATTATAATTTAAGTACCTACAGTAATCGTTGTAGGTACCAAATAATATACCAATATTAGAACAATATTTAAAGTCAAAACGTCCAGTTTAAGGCCACATAAACAAATGTTAAGAGAATTTTATTTTATTTGAATGCATTGATATTGCAGTTGTTGTATTTGTATGTAGGGACAATTTTCCGTTGGCGCTACATCTGCTAGCGTGCGCAGATTACATGCTAAAAGAAAGTCGTTTGAAAGCATCTCCCGATGATGCAGAGAGACTCGCATGGCGAGGTGCCGATGTGGCCCGCTGTTGGCTCAAATACGCGGTCGTACTTCTTGAAACCTCGAAGGTAATATAAAACGTGGCTAACAGTGATCTACTGATCGCGTGTAGTATTAAAGGATGAACTAATATATACAAAAAACATATGTACTTTTCGGTTTATACACGGCAGAGGTATATGTTTAGCACTTTGGTTTAAAAGATACAGCTGTAATTAAAATAAGCTTACGTACAAGTGCACGGTTGTGAGGGGTTAATGACTGTTATCATTAAACATAAGTGTGTCAGTCAAGCTCTAATATCACCGGTGCATGCTCATACAACTTGTAGAATATAAAGAATGCTCGCGAAGACGGAAAGCCATGTCGAGGTGGTACCCCAGCAACCTCCACCCGTGAAGCTTATCGATAATGATGACATTCCAAACGACTGAGAACGAGTGGAGGATGGAGCATGCAAACACCTACGAGGAAGCCAGAAAAGTGAGTGTACGAATTGTTTTATTCTATACACTGAACGTGTAACTCTTTCAGATAACTACTAAGCACGCTTGAGTGAGCACAAAATACTAGCAGTAAGTAGAGTAATGTAATTCATTGTGGTACATTGACTCTAATGTATGCCTGAAGTTTGAAAGACGAAGGCTGCTGAAAAGCATACAAGTGATATAGAACCTGCTGAGATATATTTAGTGCTGCACACCTAATGGAATTGCTTTATTTCTCGAGATCACAATTAACACGGCCATGTTTGCGTAGATATTTCTAGCTGCTCAGAAGAAAGCCTCCGAGGCAACATCATACTACAGCTTACAGGATCGGGCATCGGATTACGTCCTGGTTAGCCAGGACATCTCCAAGCTCTACCGGGACCTGTCGGTATTCGAACCCGAGGTGGACCGGAAGTGCAAAATGCATAAGAGGTACTGCCTTAGGAAAAGTCGGTAGTTAAGGAGAGTATAAATCATTAGTAATGGAATAGGTAATTGTGCAGGATTAAGACACTCTCGTTCATCTAGCGTTTTCTTGACATTAGGTTTGGACATATGGGGGTATTATTTTCGCGTTGCCGTTGATCAGTATTATAGTCTATATTGTTTATGGGAAGTTTAATTGTGAAAACCGAAAGCTTCTGTAAAGCATAAAAAGTGTACGGTAAGTGTTGGGATATATTTTGCATAGTCGTGGTGTACAATATCTAACAAAAATTGTTTGTGTGCTTTAAGGCGTGTTGATCTGTTGGAAGAAATGGTGAAAACCCTTAACCCGAAGTACTACTCTGGAGAGCTACAACAGATTCACTTTGAACTTGGCGAGGTGGGGACATGTTTTGTTTCGTTTACTTTAAATATATATATATATATATATAAAGATGTTATCTAGTAGGGAAATAAGCAAGTTTTTCATTAATCGATTTGTATATTGGATATTTGGTAATGTTTCCTACGTTTGCAGGTATATACAGAAATGATGGAGTTAAAGTATGCCCTACTTCCGAAGGCATGCTTAAGCCCACCGATGGACCCGTCAACAAGATCAACATCCTTACTCGTAAGCAATGGGGTACGCCTGCAGAAATGTATATGCAAACTAAATCGCAAACGCGGACGGCGTTTCGGTTTTGTTTTGAGTTTTATCAGGGGCTAAAACTTTATCATATAAGCACATTTTACGTGAAATGGGTGACGTTGGTTAAGGACATCTATGGTGCCAGTTGGCCACCTTTGAGCATATTTATATATATACATTGTTTACACCTTACTATGAGTTAAACAAATATATGTTTCCTTTTTTTATGGTGATAGCGGAAATGCTTTCACCGCACACCCGAAGCGTGTAGTGTGGGACTCGATTGCCGATGCTGTTGGCATAATACCTACTAAAAACCTCTCAGGTGCCGTGGCCTGTTAGAAGTATAGGTCAGAGGGCCTTAGACAATGATTTCACTCGCCTTTTGAACCACTCCCTAACATCAGGGATTCTAGAAATACGGCCCGCCTGGGTCTTCATCCATCTATTGTTGCAAGCGTCTAGTGTCTGACGTTGGGCGGCCTCCTGAGAGATAGAGGAGTGGACGGAGTTTTGTTAACTCTTGCAATCCGATCATCAGGAGTACCCTGTGTGCACGGCAGCAATCTTGAGAATTTTGTGGTAGTTTTGGTGGCTTTACCTGCCGCGTATTGCACATGAAAGGTGCCTGTCGGGTCGATATCCAGGAGCACCTCCAAGTATTTTGCTTGGAGAGGGCAATTGTGTCTCTCTAGGGTCAGGTTGAGTTGGGGGAGCCGTTTTTGCCCGTTCGGAAAATGTGCCACGGTTTGTTGCGAGGCTAGGCGAAATCCATGCGGAGTGAGCAAGATGGATATGTCTTGAAGGCGCCAATTGGCGCCTATTGGAGCTCTCTGGCTTCACGCGACGTAATCACGATAGCAAGATCATCTGCATAGGCTATGGACATAACGTTGAGGGTGGAGCGATGTAGGGCACTCGATGTCAAAGTGGATCCACACGGATGCCTGGGAATTTGCCCTGATCGACTACCTACGTTGTAAGCAGATGCTAAAATCCAAGATGGGCGTATGGATCCGTGCTAGCGCACGTTTACGATGCTCCTAGAGGGTTAGATGTAAGTGGATGCCTTTCTGATAGTTACGACCATCGTGAGGGGGACGTTTTCTTGGGTCGAAAGTGTCTAAGTGGTGAGGGTGCTAAAACTAGATGGTGGCAGTGGTGGTTTGTGAGTGTCTCAGTTTTTCGGTAGGCTTTATCGCCCTCCCCCTAGGGGTTGTTCTGGACCGTTACAAGTATTTGCCAACACTCAGACATACTCTTTTGATTTTCCGGGCAAGGGCGCGACGAGCTTCACTGTATTCTTCCCATAGAGCTTGAAGATCTTGCGCGGTGTTGAGCATGCCGGCGATTAAATATGCGTCTGATTTTGTGGCATTTTTTCTGTTCCTCGGCTAATCGACTATTTCACCAGTACTTGGGGGTCCGCCGAGCTAGTGTGGGGCGACTTGCTGCTCAACAAGTGTCCTCAGTATAATGCAGCCGGGCACAGCGAGACTAAATTTCGTGCTCAAACGTCTTAAAGTGTAACCTCAGGTACAGCTTGCAGGAGAGTATGGCGTCTTAGGAGAGTATGGCGTCACGTTAAGAGAAATGTAGTTATAATTTGAGAGGTCTTCGACGTGTAGAGATAAAAGATAAGTGCACGCCTCGGTCGGCTCTAGTATGTGGAAAACCGAGGTGGTTCTATACACAGCTGAGAAGCCGTTTGATGCGTGCACAGTCACTTCGTGTAGCCGACTTTTGGGGTTCCGAGACCAGGATAAACTCGGTGTCTTAAGAAGCGATAAAAAGTAGTGCCATCTCTATCGCCGGGGCGGACTTATTAATTATCGTTTTATCTAGATTTCTGATACATAGTGTCTTCATTCGGGGGGATGTGTGAGCGGTTACCGTAAGGGAAGCCTTGTATTTAATTTCCTTGGCCTACTTCGCCGTAGCGTTTGGAGTCAAGGTCTTGACGAGTAGTTTAACTTCACCAAACGCTGTTTTAGAGACTCTTTGCCCTGGATTTCTAATTCGCGGGTCGAGTTTAGAGCGTAGATCCTGGGCAATATCAGGGTAGCTCCAGCTTCCCAGGTTAATGGTGATTTCGATGTAATGCCAAAGTAATACCGAGCCTGGGTGGGTGGGGAGGAATCCGGGTTTAGTGGGTTTGCGAGTCTCACACGAGTCACGCAGGCTGCTAGTGGCGCATGTGCATCATGCATTCCCGAAACCTCCCAGAACAAAAAAAACAAACAAAAAAAAGGTTAATGGTGATTAAGCTAGATAAAAATAATTGTTAGATACATATATGCTTACTAGTATATATATATATATATATATATATATATATATATATATTATTTGAATATGTGGAAGGCATCTCTATTAGGAAAGCTTGTCTGGCGAAAAATAAAGTTACGGTCTTACTTGAGTCTACTTGAGTTGACACTATGACGCTTATTGAATTGATCGGTGCTCTAATTTGTTTGTATTTCCAGGCACTACCAGTCGTTTTTAGACTTAATCAAGGAGTTTGTAATAAAAGGGTCAGAGGGCACTGATGGAATAGCCAAGTTCGAAGATTCGTACGTGAGGCCGGCGCTTGTAGCTCGCTTCTCTATTGGACGGCTTCAGTCAAAAACTATTGTAGGACACCCACGCGAGAAGCTGGAGCACCTCGAGAAGTGCAAGAAACACTATGAATTTGTAAGTACCATGCAAAGTGTGATTCTGCTTGAGTCAACACGTGAAACTAGTACATTTATGCGAAACGTCTTTGGCGTTAGGCATGGGGACGGATGTTACTGCAAACGTTTATTTTTTTACTTTATAGTATTTCTGATTGCACCCTTATCGGTGGACTTAAGTTTTAGTGGAATAATTTTCCGTATTTCAGCGGTTGGCATAATTTATCCGCAATTAGCAGTGTATCAATTTTTAGCAGATTGCGCATCTTCTAACTCTCAAGCTATAAATGTACATGCAATATAACGTGTATCTGAATTTACTTGCAGGTCGAAGCGTACATAAAGAAATATCCTGATCACGAGCACTTCATATCAGGCGAACTGGAAGTGCTCCGCGAACTGATGGCACTTTTACCCCAGACTATTCAAAACCTCATCAGTAATACAATGTACTAGCGTATATATATATATATATATATAATGCTTTTCTTTATTCGAGGATCGAAGTCTAGGAAATGACTCAATTTACTTCTTGCATTAAACTATTTATAAATTAAATTACTAGTGATATGCCTCTTTTTGTATTTATTTAAATCGTGTATTCATACTCTAGTGCTCCAGTGAAGTTCTGGTTACGGACCTCTAGTGTAATTTCTTAATCCAATAACTATTTGTTCTTATCTGGTATAAACACTTTCAGAGTAGAGTTTGCGCCCGAGTTTACATAATTCAGTATTTTGTTTTAAGTTGTTGCTGAATTAGTTGTGAATTCAATTATATCTCTTAGCTTAATTGTCCTATTTACCTTTTTTCCCATTCACTAAACGAGTCAACATGCAGCTTTAGTCAAGTGAAGATTTAGTAAAGCAATATCCTCTTTCTCAAAAACATCAGAAGCACTAGCTTGCAAAAAAGCTTGCTTAGTTAGAGAGATTTTTGAGTCGTTCAGGCTCAGCACGTCATTGACACGTATTTCAATCGAGGTTGTGTGCATATAAATCATCATCATATTTATTTCACGCATATTGAGTATTGCATGTAACATAGACAATTATACAGTGTGAATATAAATATGTAGTAACGGTCCACTTTACAAAATTGACGAACACAGTCGTTCCGAAATTTTCTATCAAGAATCTATAGTATTTTTTGGGCTCACGCTCAGCTAACATTTAACGCCCACGGAATTGCCTTCGCATTCTTTCGTAAGACGTATCGTCCAACTATTCAGTTGAACATTAGACCATACAGATGTATTACAAAGTACAGATTTTGTGTTTTTTTACACAGATGGCATGTATGCAGTAACGCTGCCTGGAATTCTTAATTTTTTAAATGAGTTGCTTTATTATTATTATTGGTTGTCGTGTTATTTTGGTATTAGTGCAATACGAAGGTAACCGGCGCATTTCTTGGAAATCGTAAGACACGCCGGAAAAAAATTATTTGACTTTTATTCAGTGCACTTAAACGCTGAGAAACGATGCTCTCTTTTTTAGATAGTAGAGTGTGATAGATCTTGAAAATGCGTTGGGTAAAGCTAGACACACAATTATTTTTGTGGCTACATTTATAGTCCACTATATATTATTATATTACACTTATTTTTGTAGCAACATTTATAGTCCACTATGCCAATAAATGACTATGGTACCTGAGAAATAAGCAAATATCGTTGCGCATGGGCTAGGTACGTTTAAGGCAAATACGCTAGTGGGTTTGATTAAATAGGGCTAAAGAGACTTACAACGACTTTATCTCAAACTCAAGTTTTAACCTGCTAAGGTGAGTCTAGCTAACCTGGCTTATTAAAGTTGGTAGCAAACGGTATGTCAAGTATGTAGCTTGTTGGCCTAAGCGTCAGCTTGTTGGCGCTTATTGTAAAACAACATGGCACTTGGCTACTAACAACGTTCTACTAAGGGAAAGAAGTGAATAATGCGGCACGAGCAAAAGTAATAATGAGCGGAACGAATAACATTTGTTGTGCGAAATTAGTAGCGTAAGCGTCATGTTCGTATGGATTTGACTTTGTTTCGACCGCATGTTGAAAATGTACTACGTTTTTCTAAATCTAATATAAAAGTGTTTGCAAAAAGCAAATATTACACATGGGGTATTCTGCCATCTAAGTAAGAGTTGCCATATAGGTTTCTAGGGAGATTTACACGATCAATAAAAAATAATCTTGCCTAATCGTTCGTTACACGTGTATGTATATAATGAATACAGGCTATATAGAAAATGTATATGTAACGTCAAAAAATTAGAATATGCTTCAGTATGCTTAGCAAGGGTATCGTTGACTGCGATATGAGCATATAATATGAAAAGCCCTGAGAAATAGAATAGAATATAAAGTTTCTTTATTCATATAATAAAGGGTAAGAAATGAGTGGTCGCAGGTAGGGCCTGTGCAGTCGTCCTGTTTTGAAAAAATCTGATCACGCGCCAGGCGAACATATTATTGACGTGCTCCGTTTTTGCAACGCATCTGGACACATACATTATTTAGCTTATATCAAAGAAATTATCAATAAGACTTGCGTCCATAGGTTGAACTATCCCCGTCTGTAATTCTTCCTGAGAGTGCCCATTAAGGGCGGTATTACAATGTCGTGGATGCTGCTTTGACTAGTTATTTTTACTGCAGTGAGCATCGTTCAGCATATAAGATAGTACTTTAAAAAGTGCATGTGCTGAATAATCTTGTTTATCAGTTTGGCTGTCCGAAGAAACAAATTCAGAACGCAGACTAGACTTCGATGTCGTAAGCATAAAAAGGTTCTTGATGTCAATCAGTCAGACAAATTGATCTGTCTAACTTATATGCTGTTAGGATTATTATTAAAAACCTTTACAAATACTTCCATAGATGTCGGACTTTTTCCTGTACAGCACCATAATATAAACAAAGGAATATATTTAGATCAAAGAAGCAGATTATCTGCTTACTGATATTTTGCGCTGCCTAAGAGCAAACTTCTTCAATGGCGTAAGAAGTTACGACGCATTTAATGTAATTATACGGGCATATCATGGCAGCTCACCCGCGCTGTGTGGTGCTCGGCCCCGACGGCTGGATCTTGTTCTGTCGAGACCCATGCCTGTCTAAACACACCTGTCTCCTTAAGCTTCACACTCTGTCAGCCCGGATCTTCATTTAATAGTGCTACGGACTGACAGGAGCTGTGGCGGATGCCAATCGGATCAAGCCGCCGTGGTCATCTCCTCATCAGACATGCTTTGCCCATTAACCTGCGAACCCGGTTTCCTGTAACTAGTGTCGTCTTCCGGCCATCTGGAGAGTCGCCGAAGCCGTTCTGTTTCGCGATAAGCCTTCTCTCTCATTAACCATTCCGCCGCTGATCTCCCCTTTTCCCAGTTCTTGCCCGGGATAATATCCCTGACAGACGCTTTTGATTCGCCGCTTGGAATCCCCTCCCACTCGGCCTGCCATCGGGCCTGCGTTTCTCTTCTGGCTTCTTTCTTTCCGAGCACTGGATGTCCCATAGTTGTTTGCGCTCCAGGTCCCACGAGACAGCACTAGCGCAGTCGGCTTACTACCCGTCCTCTGCGTGAAAGTTGCATGCGTGGGCCAGGCTGGAACACCAAGCAGAGCAATGGACCTTGCGACTGACACAGTAAGCCTTTTCTTTGCTTCCTTGGGCCCGTGGATGTTAGGCATCTGCCGGGCAATGTTGGCCGCGACTTTTGCTGCTTTTGCTACCGCTTGTTTGATGTGAGGGTTACCGGTCATACCTTGGTCTTGGTGGACTCTGAGGTATATTGCTGTTTTTACAATTTTTATCTCGATGTCGTCCAACAAGAGCCGAATGGGTAGGCATTTTTTCTTGCCAATCAGAAGAATGGCTTTGCTTTTGGCGGAGGCAAGCGTTAGGCCGTTAGTTCCTTACAAAACGAAACCTCGGTAACTACTTCATTTGCCCAAAGCTCTAATTTAGCCGGCCCTGGCCCTTACTGTAACCGAGAGGTCATCAGCTTACGCAATTAACTCGGTTCCAGGAGGGAGGGTTTTGAGCCTGCACGCTCCACCGTATGCCAGGTTCTAGAGCAGCTACCTACAGTCCCAGACATCCATCAGAGTAGCCGGCAGCACGTGCAAGCCGGAGGCCGGACACGTCTTCCGGTGTGTTTCCGGTGCCAACAGCCAAGTCACCGAGCGGATTCATGCAAGTTTGATCAACCGACTGGCCGTCTGGGCTCGCTGCGGCTCCCCTGATCACACGGCGCGGGAGTTCCGACACACTGCACTGTGTGTGCGGAGCATTATGTCATAGGTCGGACAGCATGGGCTGTCCTGCCTACTAGTGGACAGGGCAGGTCCCACACCTAACCATCTCCGTGACAGCCACTAGGGAAGGGCTTCCCGCAAATCGAGCTGGCCGACCCAGCCTTAGTCATTTATAGCTGCTTTTTTGCTGCGATTTGTCACCCAATAAGCACTTTGAGGGCTACCTTACGATCTAGCGGCCTCCATGAGAAACCAGCCGAAACAGGCCACTCTAGTCGCAGGCGATTTTAACGCCCATCACACGGCCTGGGCGGAGCACTGGATCAGCAACAGGGGCTGCCCCCTCTTGGACTAGATGGCTGAGCAGGGCCTTTCTTAGCTGAACGAGGGGAATGACCCGACGTTTGTAAGGCGCTCGCAAACCTCACACCTGGATATTACGCTTGCTAACGGTACTGCCATAACCCTTATACAATCATAGAAGGTCCAGATAGACGAAGAGGCCTTAAGCGACCATCGATACCTATCCCTTTCACTGGCCAGTAGCGCCAGACCCGGGCTCTCCGATCGGCGTGTCTGGCAGATGAGGGGGATAGATAAGAAGATATTAGCCTCCACTATGCACAACCGTCTTGCGCGACTAAGATACGTTGACGTTGATGAAAATCACATTGAAAACGCGCTTGCACTCTCTGTGCCTTCGCACCGCACTTCGCAGCAATCCAGATTGTCTGAGATTAGCCTGATTAGATAAGGTAGACCTTCGTTTGTCTGAGCGCGTTAATAATGGTTTTCTACAGAAGACTGTTAAAAGTGTCCAGCAAGACAGTCAAGAACAGATCTCTAGTCTTTACCGTGGTCGAGCAAACCGCTTTGGCTTTCGATACTAATATTGCAGTAAGGACGGATCTGAGTTTTGTAAACCCGAATTGGTTCTCCAAAAGAGACCGTTTTCCCCGGCGAAGCCCGTAGCCTTTTTTCGATTATGACATTCGCTCCTTTCGCTAGGCTATTGATGAGGCAGATAGGTCTGTGGGAGCCGCCCTTAGGTACTAAACGACCTCAGCCTTTTCCATGCCATCGGAAATTTGCCCTTGCTGATAATGCGATTAGAGACGCTGGCAACCGTGAGATGACTTTGCTTAAGTAACAGTTGGTGGCTGCTGGAATGCCGTTTCGGACCAGGGGCTTTGCCCACTTTTATTCTCTCGAAGTCCGGGAGAGACGGAAATAGTTGCCGTATTAACCATTTCCTGTCCTCAGTCGACATCTCGTTTCTGGTAATGCTTTTTAGCTTTCTCCTAACTATTTTGTATGGTTTCCCCAAGAGCCATTCTAGACTTCTTGTAGAAGGTTTCTCCAGCATTTCGCCTTGCTTTTACTGATTTTCTTTTTGAGGTGTGCCCTGCATCTTCTGTACTGCAAAAGTGCCGCTGTGACCACCTCCGGAAGTTCAGCTCTAGCTGCGGTTCTTTTTGGCGTCGCGCTTTGGAGCATTCGGCCCGAGCATCGGCAATCTCCGTGTTCCACCAGTATTGAGGCCTAAGCCGACTTCTTGTTAGTGGTCTGACGAATTAGTGCGATGGGCGTTCTATTCTTGGAGCTAGTGCTTCGACATTGTACTCAATGCAGTAGTGATCGCTCATGTTTTCTACTTCCTCCAGTACTTTCGAATCCTTGATTCTGTCAATGAGACCAGTCTTGCGTATCGCACGGTCCACGTAAGGATGCAGTTATATGTACAATGGACGCAATATCTCATATTCCACCCAGGTACGAGCATGAGAGTATGTAATATCGTAGTACAATAAAGCTTTTTGTTATTTACATTAATAATATTATATTCCATAACAGCCTTCGTTTGTATATAATACGTAATAGAAACCATGCCAATTGCGCGGCACATGGCACAATGGATTTATTCTGCCATAGCGTCTCCATTCGTCCGAATTAAAAGCTGGTCAATATGTTAAGTTTTGTAGTAAAAACATGGCGGCAAAGCGTTTTCCCTTTCGAAACCGCTTGTAGATCTGCCACGTGATTTTTAGAAATATAAAGCCGAGTTCGTGCAGACCCTCACACAGTGTGTTTTTGTAGAAGTTGTATTGCCATCGTACTTGAACAGTTTTTAGAGAGTCTTAGTTGAAAAGTTTCACAATTACTTTAAACTAGATCGAACACTTCAGTGGTGATTTATTACAGTCGTGGCGTAGCTCTATGAGAGCCGTATATTACAATTGGCAGAATCTTTATTCGAAATACTCCAGGGGCGGCATTAACTAGCAGGGGTTCCAGCCGTCTCAACGCTAGGTTTGCCAATGTTTATCGTATACGCAAATTTAAAATTTGTTCCGCAAATCCAAGTCTATCAGTGCTACAGCACAACTTAGTTAGATACAATTTCTAGTTGTAGATTGTGTTGTAGTTAAAACATGCCCTTGTTTCTTAAACTTCATTACTTGTTTTATGCTACGTCGCATACAGTTTTTTTTAAGTTTGGTTCTCTTGTCCTTATTTAATGTTTTTCGAAATATACTAAACATGCGTAAAATGGTCTTGATTGTTCACCTATAAATGCCAATAGTCCGGACACCGCCTGTTTGCAAGGCCTTCTAAGAAGAAAACCGTACCGGTAGTCAGATATTTTTGACAAACCTTGAAGTAGTCGATTCGCTATCCGGTTAGTTGACGATTAATTAATGAATATATTATTTACCAGGGATATTCCACGATAGGATTTAGTTCTGTTCGGGACCCTTCACGGCTATACATGGAAAGAACAAATGGAGTTCTTGGGGATTTCATTAGCCAATAGGATGGTTCTCATGAGTCTTGTGATAAGTAAAACGAGTTCTACTCGTTTTACTTATAACAAGTAAAAAATACAGGTGTTTAGGTATTCCTAAATATTTGTATTCCTCAATTGATTGTGGGTAATGAAACCTTTGTCGCAAATCTTCGACAAATGAATCCAATAGAACCTTTCTTCAAACCTATCTTTAACTCATTCAGGACTATCTCAAGCAACAGATCTGCTGTGGAGGTCAACACCGTAGCTCAGTCAATAGCTGTAACTATCATGGCGACGCTGTGCATATACCATAAGAAGGGTTCTGTATAGTGTCTTCGCCTCTTCAAAAAAACATCATTACAGAATCATTACAATTCTGTTGTACTTCATCGGAACCCTCACCAGTGCATGCCGATAGACAAAACGAGCAAAATCGTCTATATATTTTTTTTATAGTTACAATTTTATTTGTTTATATGCCGGAGGCAACAATTGTCTCCTTATGAACGTGTACACCGGATAAATCAAGTGAAAATTGTTATTTTTACAGTTTAGTTTGTCGCGATATTTATTACATACAGGTTTAATTCACATAAATTATCGATGTGACTGTTTATTGTTCAATAGCTCAACCCAGCGGGTTTGTGTCTGAGTGTTTCAATCACCGTTATGATGGTGCTGATGTACTCCTCGCGGAACACAACGTGGTCTACGAGCGCCACTCTGAGACACTCTCCATAGTAGAGATTATTCATATTAATGTATAGGCACGACGCTGGGTCCCAATATTTATGCACTGAATATACATCGTAGGCTCCATATATTATTTTGCAATAACTTTGCATTTCAAGATGATCCATAATTACAATACAATCATCAGCGACCCTCCCACCGGGCAAGAAAGTGCAAAGACCGCCGATGCGACTGGCAGCTCGCTGCGTGGTATTTAGCGCATATCTGCGAGCAGAACCGGCAACGACTTGGTGAAATCCTTGAGTCAAACACACCAAGTGATGATAGCCATGTACAATGTACCTTGTGTACACGTGCCGGCTAGTGCATGCCATTCCATCCCAAAGCTCCCTGGTGAGGTACACATCTAACTGCGCTACCTCAGCCAAGGCCTCGGTCACTTTTCTCTGCCACTCTAACAAAAATTGCTGAAGTGGCTTTGTAATAGGTGACTTAAGCCTGACTCTGATTGTTTCCACTGCCGGTCCGTAACCCGCTAGCAGGTACACAAAACGGTTCCTTGCCGTCCGCGGCAAGCAAAGAACGCGCTTCATATATTCTTCTTTCCGCGGCAAATTTTGCGCAGCTAGAAAGATGCTTCACAATACATATATATATGTTGCATTTCGCTGCGGTGTGCCACGAAAGGACAGACACGTAGACGACATAGTTAATGTTTTTAAAGAACTGGACTAAAAATGCTTACAAAAGGTCATACAAAATGAAGAATTATGTTGTCAAATGTTCAACTGTAGACATTCGCATACGCGATCTAAGGTTCGCTACAAACCGAAATGCATAGCGAAAAAGGAAATTGTAATGTCCCTGTTTTCTTGGAGAGCAACCCGAACCTATGCATGAATGTTGTGATTTTCTTGCAATGTACATTTTCCCTTTATTGTAAATAAAGCGCGTATTATGATATATATATATATATATATATATATATATATATATATATATACATATACATATATATATATATATATATATATATATATATATATATATATATAGGGTTAACAAATGTGCTTTTGAGCGCATTTATGACGCGTGTGAAGTGTTACCTAGGGTGCTACTAATCAGCCTATTCCCAAGGAAGTAGCCTCTCATGGGGTCCATATATAGCTGCCGCACTGCCGTTCCTCACCCGTTGCCAGTTTTATTTTTTGGCTATTTGCTGCTTTGGGTCTGACTGTACTGGGCTTTAGCGTAGAGGGGGCGAGGGCATTTGTGTGAGCGCCTTATATATGCCGGATAATCAAATGCATGGTTTTAACGGATGCTGCGATAACTGTAAGCAATACTGACAGACTCACGCAGTATAGATCTCGTGAATCCCAGTATTTAATCACATTAAATGATGGTAGCCGGTTTTGCTGTACCTTGTGTACATTTGGCGACTATTCACCTATATTTTTCTTTATTATAGAGTTTATTGTAACAATGTGACATGTTGTAGGCTCACTGGGAGCTGCTCGCCTACGGAATGTTGCGGTTGTTTTGTTTTTAAAGTTAACGGCGCAAAGCACCACACACATACATCCAATGCGCCGGCCGTAATTTCAATCGATTGATCGACGTGTTACTAACTTACTTCCTCCCTCTCTCTTTCGCTCTGTTAACCGTCATTCAAATGATCTGTACACGTGAGACTCCTATTGTTGTGTCAGACAAACACACACATGGCAATTTTAGCAAATCGCCGTGTTGTCAAAGCTGCTATGAGCAGGCTAGCATTGTACAGGCTGTGCAGGTCGCTTTCACACTTGAAAGCCGTGCCTCCGATGCATAGGTGCTCAGACGGACTTTATTACCGTCTTCGTCGTCATTATCCTTACCACTTTCGTATTGTTAGAATAAAATAAAACCTATATATTCATATATATATATGTAAAAACCAGGTCTTTTGCTTGATACTCGAGCTCTTCTGCGGACGTACGCACTACCACTCCTCCTCATCCTCAGACTGCCTTGAGGATGTCTCGCGAAACGATGAGTCGCATGACCTCGTTCGTCCCTCGATGATCCGGTGTGCACGACAGTCTCGGAAGTATTGCTGCACAGGGAATTCCTTGATGAAGCCGTATCCGCCCATTAACTGCATCGCCGTATCTGTAATCTTGAAGCAGTTTTCAGTGGCAAAGTATTTCGCCATAGCACTCAGCTCCGTAGCGTTCATTCGAGCTTCCTGTGCGGCCTTTGCAGCCTCATGAACCATTAAGCGGCAGGCCTGGAGTCGAGTCGCCATTTCTGCCACTCGGAACTGGCTGAACTGGAAGTCCGCGATGGCCCTGCCGAACTGTTTTCGCTCCCGAATGTAGTTGACGACAAACTCGATACCGGCGGCAGGTGCACCCACCGAGCAGGCAGCCACGTTCACCCGCCCATTGTTTAGGCCCTTCATGGCGATGTTGAAGCCTTGGCCCTCCTCGCCGAGACGGTTCGCGACGGGCACTCGGCAGTCCTCAAACAAGACGATTCGCGTCGGATGCGTATTCCAGCCCACCTTCTCCTCGTTCTTGCCGAAAGACAGGCCCGGCGAGCCTTTCTCAATGACCACGCATGATATTCCTTTCGGTCCCGGCCCTCCGGTGCGGACCATGCAGACGTAGATATTGCTTTCGCCACCAGTGGATATGAACGCTTTGCTGCCGTTTAGAATGTAATAATCGCCGTCTCGGGCAGCTTTTGTTGACAGTGACGCTGCGCCACTGCCGCTTCCGGGCTCGGTGAGACAGTACGAACTGCAGAACTCCATACTGGCCAGCTTCGAAATCCATTTAGCCCGCTGTTCCTCGTTACCGAAGTAGTCGACCATCCACGTGGCCATGTTGTGGATACTGAGGTAGGCGGCCGTCGAACAGCAGCCTCTCGCGAGCGCCTCGAAGATGACGACCGAGTCCAGACTGCCCAAGCCGGTTCCGCCGAATTCTTCACGAGCTCGGATTGCCCCGAAGCCGAGTGCCGCGGCGGCACGTAGTGACTCACGCGGAAATGTGTGATTTTTATCCCAGTCGCGCATATTGGATAGCCATTCCTTAGAGGTAAAGTCCTTGGCGATGTCCTGAATTTGAATTTGCTCCTCCGTTAGGCCCATCGTATCATCGAGCAAAGCCTGGCCAACACACCTGGCCTGTTTTCGGGCTACCCCAGCCGAAGCTCGCGAGAGCAAGGCCCTGGGAAGTCGTGACAAAATGGAAATCATGCCTGCTTGATTCTTCTTCTGTCGTTCTTGTAATAAGGGCAGCTTGGGTAGATTTCTGTCTGTCGGTGGTTGTCACTCGAGTTGGAGATGAGGTGGATATGCAGATACTAGAGGAGACAGGGTTTCTGTCCTGGATACTCTAAACGCGTAGTCGCCTGTGCAGAAGCCGCGGTACCAACAGCAAGCAGGACAATGGTCACGACAACGGCAGTCACGGAGGAGCGGACAATGCGACTGTGCGATGGTGATCCTTAACCTCCGATCGTCGTGCACCTCCTGCTTCTTCGGCCGTTCGAGGGCTAAATGCCTGCCCACAGGTCGCGTTTGCGGTATACACCTCCACCTCCAATATTGTAACAATAATTACAATTGTAGATTTTATCTCAGAAACCCAAGACACTACGGATTTGACTGTAGGTCAACACTACTTAGAGTATACCTAGATCATTCTGTTAGATAACCTTTTGAAAATTTGTGATACATTGTAGGAGCTTCTCGATGTATTTTTTATACGAATGACAGGTTAGTTCAACATGATCAGCAACGCGATAACGTTTCTAGCGCGGCAGCCGTAAACAACGTGGAACCTTATATGCTACGAACGCTCAAAACGACAAATAGCAGGCAACCTAGCCCTTTTAGAGGCGTCCGCTGCCGCCAAAATGAGTGCCAGGTAGAACTCTTCTCTGCCATTGTCGACAACTGGAACCCTGATTCTCTGGGCAACTTGGCAGACACGAAAATTGCAGACTACCTAGTAGTGGGTCCAAACATAAGCTAAGAGCGAGCGACAGATCAAAAACGAATATGTGTAATGGTGGTGCGATGTTCCACTTGGTCATAATCACATCCGAAAGCATCTGTTTGGCCGCCCACTTTTCTTAGAAAGTGGCCGATTGGTGAGGCCGGCACGAATAAGGGGAGCAAAAAAGCTCGTGTGAGCCCCGCTTAGAGTTAAGTTCGATCATAGCCCACAGTTTTTCCCTATGAAATTTTAGTATGTCTGTGGCTCCTTCTTTAGACATCCGAGAGAGCTCTGCGGAAATCACTGGTTAGGTCATAAGGAGAAGCGGTATAGATTTAAACATAATGCAGTTGCGGGCGTTGTTCATCTGTGCATATATCAGGTGTGGCATCTACTGATCATGTATGGTCCCGGACACAACTCTCTCTAAAATGTGAGCTCATCTTCATGGCAGGCGAAAACTTCTGTGACAAGTTCCGTAACATGCAGTTTTGAAATCGACGAACACCGCATAAAATGGGCGGAGCGGTCTTGCAAAGGTTTGTTTGACGTCAAACAGTACAGTTATTCACGCCGTTTTTGTTGAGCGAAGCCATGCTGTTCCTTTAAGGTGGCATGCACTGCTTCCAGGTCGGAGTACAGCTGTCTTGTCAGGAGTCCAGCAGGCACATATATTTTTCTGCAGATTACCCTGCGGCTAATGGCTTTGCTATTTCTTCATTAAAATAACCGCCCGTTTATATCTGTGGTGAACTCCTGTAAGTGCAATTCGAATAGTTTTACTAGAAATACTTGACAGCACCAGCAAGTTCTGACCTTGCTCCTTCAACTTAATTTTGCTCACTTTAGAATTTATTGAATAATAAAACTCCGATACTTAGCTGGGTACTAACAGCTACTTTTTACGTTAAAAACCGAGCCAGTCTAGACGTAATTTTGTTAAGCGGAGATGACTAATTGAGAGAGTGCAGGATGAAAGTTGAGGAAAGGGTTAATCTATATAAAACTGACTAAAGTGCCACCGTATATGCAAAGTTTCCTCCATAATCGGACATATTTTGTTTTCATATATATGTGTATTAAGATATACATTTGTGATGTAAGAACATGTGCACAGCCCGCTCGGGGCTTAACTCAAGGCGTTAGGACCAGGCTTGGGCTGGCCCACCTAGCCGGGGTGCCTCCCACCGAAGCGGCATTCCCTCTCTGAACATCCAATGACAGGCGTTGCAGTAAATATTCGCCCGCCCTCTTGTCTCCTGTAGCCAGCACCAATCTTCTCCCGACATCGTTGAGCAGTTTCTTCGTGAGCAACCCAGCCCCTCCCCCAATGTCTCGAACGCAAGGGGTGAGAACAAGCATCCCACACCAGCATTTGGCCCCGCTCAAAGGGAGTCAGGGTCATTCCATCAGGTCTCCTTCCATTGTCTCTGACTAAGCCGGGAGGCTCCAAAATGCATGGGTAGCCCGCCGACCGTAGCCCTCTGCTAAATGTCTCACTCAAGGCTGAGTGGCGCGCAATTCTGCCTGAACTCTGCGGACAGGAAAGTCCATGGTGACCTAGGGAGTCGACCTCGTCACCGTACCTGCACTGGTGTGGGGAGACTAGGTCTACTCCTAACCTCAACCCGACTAGTATTCGTGTAGACTCAAGACAAGTTGAAGGCTCGGGAGGGCATGCAGCCATGCATCTACATCGACCGAGGAAACTGCCTGTAACCTCGCTTTGCTTGCGGCCGTAGTTGTTCGGTCCCACAGGCCGCTCCATCGGCCATCAGTTGCCAGTTCTGACCACGAGCGCTGAAGAGAAGGAGTCTCCGGTAAAGACCCACAGAATGCAATGGCGTCATCCTGAGTCTTTTCACGCGTGGAGTGGAAACTTGCAATCGCTTGGGGGTCCAGGATAGACTCAACGCCACTAGTCACCGAATATAAGGAGGCGATGTGTGCTGCGACTGAAAAAGAAACTGCTTCAGGCAGGCCCAGTCCACCTCTGGCTACCGGCAAGAAGGCCTGAACTAGGGAATCGTCTTGCAACCGCAAGTTGAGTATAGATTCCAACGCGAAACCTATCTTCAAGTTAATTTCCTCCCACTGGGCCGAGAAGGCTGAACTGTTGATTCCCCTGAACAGGTAGTTCAGCCTCGACGCGGAGAAGCATAAACGCAGGAGGTACAACCCCCGGTGAGCGCCCAGCTGGGGAAGACGATTAAAGCCAATCTCAAGTTTTTCCTTCCCGCGTTCGATGTCAGTCCAAGGTGGCGAGAAAATAGGGGTACGCCAAGAAGATCTAGGTCGTCGCCTGTTACGCGGCAACCTGGCAGTAAATTCTGTATAGCGGATATGTCAGCTGTACCTGAGCCGGTTATGTGAACCTCACACTTGACGGGGTTCAGGTCCAAACCGCTGCATGTAGTGAAACTAAGTATCTTTTTTAAGTCTTCACAGACCGTACTAATGTGACATCCAATGACATCGTCGTCCAAATACCAAGCAATAAGTGCAGCAATAAGTGGAAACTTTCATCACAGAAAAATAGATCTCTAATATGCCGAACAACATGGCACGGCTACCACCACCTTTTGTGCTTAAGAGGAAATTGTTATGAAATTGACGAATGCGTATGTAAATATTGTGGCGAGTGCAATATCGGACGATACCACATACTCACTTGCTCGTTTATCGAAACACCGTCACTACAAGCACGTGTTAACGATATTATTAGCCTACAAAATGATATGTGAACTTTTGTAATACACTACCAATTTATGGTGAATAAACTTGAAACAAATACCAAAGATTGAGTAGACTTTCAAGTGAGTTAATTAAGTCTTTAACGGCAAGACAAAACAGAGGGGGAGCGAGGGGATCTCCCTGTTGAACCCCAACAGCCGAAGTAAGCAGTGCCGAGGGCAAGACCAAGTGCGATGGAGCACTGTAGGCCAATTTCACTTGATGACAAATAGCAGGGGTCTCATCTCCAACCACTTTCAGCAAATGATCCCTTCTGACGGTGTTAAACGCGTTCTTGAAATTAAGTTTGACTAGCACGGATGGATCGGGCCGAGAATCAATACAAGCCCTGGTAGCGTGAATCACTATTTCAGCACCCCCTTGGTGGAGAAACTCAACTGGTGAGGCCCAACCGCTAGGCTGATAACATCTCTAGAGTCCCTTACTGCCAATTTCGCCGCGATCCTGCGTAGTACCGATGAACAAGCGATAGGTCTAAACGAGCCGTCTTTCTTCTTTAGTGCAAACAGCCTCGCACCGAAGATAAGGGGACACCACCTTGGATGCGGAGCTCCCCATCGCAGTAGATCGATCACCTTTGCTAGGGCCTTGCTAAGTCCGTCGGATGAGCAGCCGAGAGTCGATGAGAGGAGGTCCTGTAGCAGTCGAGGTCTGATGAAATCCAGACCGGCGCTCGAGCTCTTTGAAAATGATCCCACCGTAAATTTCTTCTATATATGATTTTCTTATAATTTTCTTATATATATATATATATATATATATATATATATATAAGGGACCTAAACAGGGTTGCTTGCCCTGTGTGTAACAACATATATACAAGAAGAGGACTTTCTAGGCATATGTCCGCCAGACACCCCGGCGTCGGGGACATAGAAGTAGCGCCAACCACAGGCACATTGGCCACCTCGAAGGAACTGGTCGGACACATTCAGAATACCATGCGACATGCAAGGCTAGTCCGGGCGTTGCCCAAGGCTGTCAGGGCGTCCGTCGCAAACGAGCTCACGAAAGTTTAATTGAAGGTCGCATTGAACAACGACATTGAGGCCTGGCACTCACTGTTTTCTTTCGCGCCGGTGGTACTTGCACTTCCGCAAATTCGAAACGACACGCGCCCTCTCACAGTGATTATCAAAAAGAATCTTCGCAATTTTTTGCAAGGTTTAAGGATTGAGAACATATTACACCGTGAAACTAGGACGACTACCAAGAGGGACCCCGAAGATGAGATCTGTCGACGCGCCATGGTCAAGCTCTCCGAAGGGGACGTCACTGGCGCCGCCAGGCTCATTGGCTCTACGGATACATTTATATGTCAGTCCGAAAGCCTTGAATACCTTCGAGGCAAACATCCGCAAGCCCCCTCGGACCTTTGCTTGCCATCTCGTCCGTCGACTATGCTGCCATCCACTACCTCTAGCGACGAAGTGCGCCTGGCCGTGAGATACTTTCCTAGAAGCTCTGCAGCTGGTCTTGACTTCCTTAGGCCTCGGCTTCTTCAGGACCTCCTGTCCGCTGTATTAGAATCCGTCGCCGATAGACTGGCAGATTTTGTAGCGGCGGTGGCTTAGGCGGCTAACGCACCGTTCGAAACGGGGCGTTGCCATGGCAACCACGGTTAGCAAAACATCGCTAGTTCGAGCCCTGGCCGTGCTAGTAGAATTTGTTGGACGTGGTTGTCATTGCCTTGCTGCTACATACCTCTGCTGGAGAAAGCCTATATAATTCCAGTACGAGAACGCGATGACGATAGATGCATTTAGACGCTATCGTGCCACAGGCAACTTAGCCCATTACGAGCGTCTTAAATGTAGTTGTCAGAGCGTTAAAAAAAAAAGATGCACTGGCAAAGGTTGTAGACATTCTTCGGTGGGGGTCTCCCCCAGTAGCCCTTCAACCTATTATATTTGGGGCACGACTATTTGCTCTCAAGAAGAAAGACGGCCCTATCCGCCCGATAGCATGCTCGTCCACACTCCGGAGGTTGGCTTCAAAATAGAATGTGCTGCCAACAAAGCTAAAATATTATCGGCAATTGGTCACCATCAGCTGGGTTTTGCAACTACTGGCGGTACGGAGATCGGAATTCACACCTCTAGTGCATTTATAAACTCCCGCAGTGGCCCGACTGTTCTGGTGAAGCTGGATTTTAGGAATGCATTAAATAGCATCAGAAGAGACCACTTGCTAAACGAGGTGAAATGCTACGCCCCGCAAATGTTTCACCAGGTGCATGCCACACGCGACTATATCTTCGCAATCGGGCCTCCAACCAAGGAGACCCTTTAGGTCCACTGCTGTTCTGCCTGTGCGTAAAGGACTTGATCGACTCCCTACAATGTTCTCTAAATGCCTGGTACCTAGACGACGGTGTGCTTGGGGGTGACCTAGCTACGGTAGTCGGTGATATCCACAGAGTCCTGGATTTCGAGAGGGTGAGTGGTCTATCCCTAAACCCTGGGAAATGCGAGGTCTACGTCATGGGCCCCGAGGATTTGATCTCGCCGGATATATCGGAGCTATGCCATCTCCTTCCCGGTTGCAAGGTAGTCTAGAAGAGTGACATTGAGCTTCTCGGGGTTCCTCTCTGCCAAGAGGGGCTACCTGGGGCTCTAGACGCGTGGAGAGAAAAGCTTGAAGTAGCCGCCAGCCGTCTTCTATCGCTGGGATCTCATCGCGGAATGTACCTACTGATATCGTGCTTTTCGGCGGCCCGGACAACTCACTTACTTAGAGGGGCTAACTGTTTTGACTTGACCGAGAACCTTCGAGCTTTTAACGAGTGGACCTTGAAAACACTGGAACTGCTCCTGAACGTACGCCTCTCACCCGATGCAGGCTTGCAGGCTCTGCTTCCCATATCCTTAGGTGGACTGGGAATGCCAGACGCAGTAACGTTGATGGGCCTGCCATCGTCTCATCTATGTCCCAGGCATTGGAAAAGGCCACGAGCCCGACACGCAGCATCTAACGAGACTTTTAGCCGAGCTTTGAGGTCGGCCGGCTTTCCTTGCATTCTCAAACCTCCTGGCCTCTGCAGGAGTGATGAAAAGCGACCGGACGGGCTGACACTAACGTCCTTCGAGATGGGTCGCATGCTGGTATGGGATGCAACCGTTACTGACTCATTAGCCCCCTAAATGGTCAGTGCGGGAGCGGAACATACTGGACACGCGTCTATGTTGGCAGAGGCGAACAAGTGCAGAAAGTATGCCAGTATCACTTACCCCCACGACTTCCGTCCACTGGCATTCGAGACATTAGTGGGACCTGGTCCGAAGACGCATAAACTTATCCAACGTGTCGGCAAGGCGCTCAATCGTTCGACAGGGGACACTAGAGCTGTCGAGTACCTACACCAGAGACTATCGCTGGACATTCAGCGGGGTAACGCCGTCTTTGTGCGTGGAACTCTGCTAGACTGGACACGCCCGAACCTGGAGGATATGTGACGTTTTCACTTGATTTATCCGGTGTACACGTTCATAAGGAGACAATTGTTGCCTCTTGCATATAAGCAAATACAACTGCAGCAATGTTTCGTTATATATAAAAAAAAGTATATATATATATATATATATATATATATATATATAGGGTCTCAAATGCGCATTTTGATGCTCTTTTTGGTACCAAATAAATAGCAACGCGAGTCGTGATTGCGGAGTAATCGATATTGAGTGCATGCATAAATTACCTACTTCATCAGATAAAGCACCCTGCAAGCACTCAATCTCGACTCAGTCTTCCGAAAAATCGTAATTACTCCGCAACCGCATTGCCATAAGTTTGGTACCAAAATGATCGTCATGTGCGTTTGCCTGAATGTGTTAGCTTTGAGCGCTGTGAGTGGTCGTAGGATTATGATTTTAAGGTTTTTGGCGTGAAAGCTAACAAATAACTTTATTTTTCGCGAATTATTTTCTAGGCGACCATGTCGCATCTTCTGACCGGCGTTATATGTTCTTCTGATTGGCTATCTCGAAATTGCACATTTTATGCTCCTATGTGGGGCAAAAACACCAGTGTCACAAATTGTAGTAATTTCACTGTCACTCCGACACAAGACCTCTCAGAGGCCATGTTCCATTGGAAAAAATGTTTGCCTTAGCGAGCTCTACAGTTTCTTTTATTGCTTCCGAAATATTTCTGGGAGACATATATACAGGGTGTTCCTATTTGTGCGTCCAAAGCGCTAGGGTATGGTCAAACTCGGTGAGAAAATCATTTTTGCCAATGGGTGGAGGCTTGGAAAACGTTTTGTTTAGGAGTGAGGATGAAATTTATAAAAGCAGTTATTCTGTCTTTTTTCTCCTACATAGTTGTGCAAAATCTACGTTTGCGGGAGAACCAGTCAGCGCACAAAGGAACCGATCATACCGGCGTGTTTGGCGGAATATTCTGCACAATAAAGTACACATTACTAGCTTGCGTAGCAAAAAGCGAATAGCCAGATTAAGGAAAGTCATAAAAAGTCAAAATGTTACGTTAACGCTTTTTTGTGCAACATCGTATTTTTTTCCATTACGACCAAAAATGCACGTCCAAAAGACTACTCTCAGGCAATAGCAAAGTGATGGTGCTGCGTTACGTAGTTGCCAAGTAACTAAGCTTTTTCGACAGTCATATCGAAAGCGAAGGCATGCATACTTGCATAGGGTGTATGAGAATGTTAGGTACATATTTTGAGGTTTGGTAGAACTCAGCAAGAGAATAATTTTTTCTAATGGAAAGAGGGGGCGGAAACGTCTTGGCAAAATGCTACGGTTCTGGACGTGAAAACTTCAACGTGAAACATAACAACTATGACTGTCGAAAAAGCTTAGTCACTTGGCAACTGCGTAACGCAGCACCATCACTTTGGTACGAATGTAGTGGGCATTAAATCTGCTATTGCCTGAGAGTAGTCTTTTGGACGTGCATTTTTGGTCGTAATGGAAAAAATTACGATGTTGCACAAAAAAGCGTTAACGTAACATTTTGACTTTTTATGACTTTCCTTAATCTGGCTATTCGCTTTTTGCTACGCAAGCTGGTAATGTATACTTTATTGTGCAGAATTTTCCGCCAAACACGCCGGTATGATCGGTTCCTTTGTGCGTTGACTGGTGCTCCCGCAAACGTAGATTTTGCACAACTATGTAGGAGAAAAATAACAGAATAACTGCTTTTATAAATTTCATCCTCACTCCTAAACAAAACGTTTTCCCGGCTTCCACCCATTGGCAAAAATGATTTTCTCACCGAGTTTGACCATACCCTAGCGTTTTGGACACACAAATAGGAACACCCTGTATATATATATAGAAAATATTGTGAGGATTTATTAATCATTAACAATACGTTTGCACACTCGGCAGTGCTCGCCTTAATAAAAATTGTGGTAAAAAGGTGTCACGTGAAGCTAAGAGTCAGTTGTCCGTGTCCTTGCTTGATATATATATGTGCTTGTCTTAATATATATATATATATGTCCTTGCTTGATATATATATATATATATATCACAAACAAGTGTAATCGCTACATTTGTCCAATCTATTTATTAGTTATATAACACGAACGGGCGAGGAAAGCTGGACGGGTCTAACGCGATAGACTTATCCGATCAGCTTTGTTCTGGCTGACGTGGAGTGCAAAACGAGGATTTACAGGGGCCGTTGCCGGCGGTGCTGCACTAATAATATGTCGCTTCATAACGTCACTGCAGCTCAACTTGTTCTCGAGCTGAACGCGCTTGGGTGACCAGCAGAGTGACGCCAACAGACGCTCGAACGACAGACACAGACGGATATTGAGTTGAAGTCGCAAAGAAACTCCAGCGGGTGATATCTAGCTGTCCCTTTTGCTGCTGCTGTCATTGCTGTTGTTGTTTAATTTCCGCCATTGGATTCTCTGCATTTGTCCGCTGTAGGTGTTTTGGCCTATTGATCTATTGTACTGCCTGATTCTCGTTGTTCCTTTCAGCCAGCAGCTCGATAGAGAAATATATTGATAAAAATAACAATGTCGAATAATAAACATTTATGTAACGCCCTTTGGTAGGAGGATGAACCATCGACTATCATGCCTTGGCGACATCAAGATCGAATAGGTTTGCAAAAAATCATCAATGCTGCTTATTTTATACATACATGTTTATACTAGATTTTTGAACTGACAGGATAAAACCTCTTATGACACAAAATACCACATTTATATTTACATCCCTTCAAGGTCGCACACTCAGCTGAATTGTGGTAGAGTCGCTGGCTTGTCTAATAGAACAGGAATTTAGATCGATGCTCCTAAACAGTTTTTCTCCGCTAAATTTGTTTCGGACTCATAATGTAATCAAATGATCTAGATCAAAACACATGTTGATCATATATGATACCACTCTATTCGATGACGCACGGTACATACATTGCTTACACGTGAGATCACATTTGATCCCTTTTTAGTGTGTTTGGAGGTTTATCCAAATATACGTGCATTTAGTATATCCGGCAAAATTTTGCAAATCTGTTGTTTGAGATTGGTTTTGCGTTCCTTACCAGATAACTCTAATACACACCTAAATAGATTAGAAAGGCTGGCCTTTATGTTGACCAGACGATAACTTAACAACGAGAAGTTGGCTGTATTGCATCTTTTCTGAAGAGCTATTATTGGTTCGCAACCTGTTTGTTGTTTCGCAATCAGAAATTGAGCCTAGTCTTAGCACTTGCTATCTTCTCTATTAGCTTATTTTTGGCATCACTCTCAATCAGGATACATGTATCGTGAAGTTTTCGAGCTGACCCTAAGCCAAGAGTTAACGTCCACGGGATTGCTTCTCGCATTGCTTCATCGATGGAACTCCATAAATACAAATGTGCAACGTTAGGGCTCGAACCCCCGCACCAATGTGTCTCCTCCGATCGCGAGGATACATGTATCGCATCATCCACAAATTGAACTATATTTACAACTCCGTGTATATCGTTAAAGCACGCTCTATTTACCTATTTATTGGAATCTCGCTAGTGCATTATTTGTTTTCAATTCGCACGAAAAGTGTTCTATGCTTGCCTGATACAACAAGAAGTGAATTTCACCAGAAACAGAGCTTCTCCATAAATGCATACAACAATTGGCAAGAATTGTTATAACGGATTAATAATTATAATTATTAATTAATAATCCTTTATAGAAATTGACATCTTGACGTTCACTTCCCAAGGTATCCTTGAGACGGAAAGGTGCGCGCTTGTGTGTTTGCAACCGATGTGTTCCTCACTTAGAATTCACTATTCCGGTGACCGCACGGCTCATATAGATATATATTCTTCATTGGTAGAAACATATATTTCGATACGAAGGTGATGAGTTCCGGACAATTCATCTCCTTCACTCGCCACTGTTAGACCTTAAGTTGACTCCAGACACATCTGCGCGTATATTTTCTATCTAGCTCGGAGTTCACATTGAGGTATTTTAGAATTGACCTTGTCAAGTCCCATATTTTTCTCGTTATATCACCTTATCAGGTGTCAACAGGTATTTCTCTAAAGGGCTAAATATTTTGTCTGCTTTATTGCTGTGCGTTTGAACTTCAGGTACATATTTGCAATAATGAATTCGTTAAAATGTGCTTTCAATAAAAATGGGAAACATTTTTAGGTCATAATTTATAGAATATACGTGTGCGTTTGTGCGTTATATATATATATATATATATATGCTTTGAGTGACAGAAGAGAGCAATTGTCTGACTTCGCGAATAATGAGCTTTGAAATTGTGATCTGACGAATGTCTTGGGGAATGCTTACCAGATGGTCGGTAAACGAGGCGCCAGAAATATGGTCGCTAGATTTCTCAAAGGGTAGTTCGAACGTTGTAGCACGACTCGATGTTTTACGGCACCTATACACAGGGCAAAGGAAATGTAAATAAAAGTCCTCCGATAAGTAATCTTAAACCTAGGATTGCAATACGAAACGTACAGAACAAGCCAATCTGGGGAAGCATATGTGGCCCGTAGAGATTGGTAACTGAGTATCTACGTCGTCTGGTCGAGATGGCTCTAAACGCTTCATTCTGAATTAACTGGCCCTACGACTAATTAGCTTTTGTCCACCCCCAGATAAAACTCACGTAGCAGAGTAGTGCTACAAATACTGTATTTTAAAAGTGCAACCAAACCGTCGCTAGGACATCCTATCAACCGTACTCGACGCAGGGACGAGATAATGACGCAGAAGTTGTGCACACTATGCCTGAGTGCACCTTACCCTTGAAGCAAGCGTAAAATACAAAGATGATAAAAACATTGAAAAGCCGCGGCAACGTCAAGAAAGACCCTAAAGAGGTGTTAGACGTTTTGAGTGAATCCGATGTAAAGTGCCATAAATGCGCAAGTTCTAGTTCAGTCGATCGATTACGCCGAACGCCAAAACGAGTAACAAGCTAACTAAAGATGTTTATCAAGCCGAGTCCATACAATCTTTTCAAATACAATTATTGCGATCGAAAGAGCCACCGAAGTACTTAAAACTTATAAATAAATTATCGGTACTGGAAAGCAAGCCTATATATATAACACTCGTCCGGGTATAGCCACAACGCCAGAGCGTGACTCTTTGTTTGGGAAGAAATGAAACATCATCAGAGACAGACACATGATCTTGTACGGTAGTTTTGAATGTACGGTAGTTTTTGAATAACTCGTAACTTAGCAATCAGGGGTCTTATTACCGGCGTCGCGGTAATCATGCCTGAACCGCTAATGAAAATGTAAAAATGGAGAGAAATAACTTTTCGGGAGGCTATATAAACAGGTCTTCTTGGAGAAGGTGAAATATATATATAGATGCTGAGAGCATCACTCGAAAAGCCAACATCGGCAAAGTTGACACTGACTGCATCAAAAACTTTTAACCAGAAAACGTTAAATCGTCGATCTGGAATGATTTCAATGCTAGCCTTGTTCTGGGGTTTCTTCATGTGCCGAGTGACCAACTTCTGTATTGAGACCTGACATTGAGACAAGTCTGAAAATACCACAGTTTCAAAAACAGCAGATTTTATAGAACATAGCTTGAGAAAATTTCCAACGGCAATGCGACTAATATATGTACTCAGTAAAACAATCAATTAGATTAAACAACTGTCAGCTAGAAATTTACTAGACATAGGGTCAGACGGGGATAAGTCAGCAGTTGAGTCCCCTAAGATTAGGAAAGAGAGTCAAAGTCCTCCATTTAATAAGCAGATATGTCAAATACTAATTTATTTATTTATTTATTCGGCTACGGCAAAAAAGGGAGTCCCTTACCCGTGGGCAATAAATCAATTATCGATGCAGCGTTTCGGCGTTGAATTTCAACCGATATTCTTTCTTGCCCTTCTATCGCCGGTTGACACAGCGACTCTGGATCCCAGCTCTGTCAGAAAGCTCGTTGTGATTTGTCCCTTTGGGCCTAATGTCTCGAAGGCGATTGGTTAAACGATGAAGTTTTGCTCCAGATGGTCGCCGTCAATATGTCAATATCCTTAATCCACGTTTCGCTAACCACTACCACGTGTCGAAGCCAGATCCCTCACTGTTACGAAAACTCGCTAGATTCTCAAACTGCCCTGATTTGTTTAGCCCCTCAGTGCTATTATTGAGATAGTAGCAGTGAATATTCTATTTACAGAGCAAATGTCAAGCCAAATAATAATAATAATAATAATAATAATACTCATAATAATAATACTAATAATAATAATTATTATTATTATTATTATTATTATTATTATTATTATTATAATAATTATTATTATTTCGTGAAGTTCTTTATGACTGTTGAGCCGAGAAAGTGCATCTAATAATTTATGCAGACTAAATTTATAGCTTTTGGACAAACAGCGTTAGTACTCTCATGTATGCTTTATAGAAGAAATTAAAGATACATTCGGTGATAATACAGCCCTCATAGAAGCTAAAAATATTTTTGTGTTGTAGACACCGTCGGTTTGTTTGGCTTTGTTGGGCGATTGATATTTGATTTTTAGATAGAAAAAATAAAAGATTTGCAATATTTGGCCCCAATGATAAGACTTGAGATCAGTTGATACTTTGAGACAAACATCGGATTTGAACTTACAAGCTGTAATTGTATCCCGTATATTGTTTTTCCTAAATTAAGTTGACACTGACGAAACGGAGCAGTTCTGCCTCGCTATCGTTATAGTTGACGCATTTGGCAGCGCTTGGCCGTAAAGTGGCTAGAATTACTGCACTGTTGTCTGCGCCAACAAGCTTAAATATTTCTACCATTAAATAGGTGCTTCTGCATACAGGTTTTAGTCACCTTATGCGCTTTGAATGCTAGGAGCACCTCAGGAGGCGGTACATTAAGAACAACTTTTCGGGCTGACCCTCAGCCAAGGTTACACGTCCACGGGACTGCTTTTCTCATTGCTTCATAGACGGAACCCTATAAATGCAAATGTGCAACGGTGGGGCTCAAACCCGCGCACCTATGTGTCTCCTACGGTCTCGAGACGCAGATGAATGCACCACGCCACTAGGCTCGATAGGAACACCTCAGGAAGCGGTACATTGCTGAAACTGAAATTTGACTGCCCGTAGATAAGGGTCGCGCAGCTTTTTTTCTACAAAAACATCATAGCTCAGATAACAGTATATACATGTGCATATATACGTTACATCAATATACAATCTATGTGTATATAAACTTACAACACACAATAATATAAATGATGCTTGCCCTCATTAAAAGTTAAGGTTCCAATGACTGTTACGCGGCCTAGAAGCCCGTCTGCGAGGAGCCAGCCTGCTAGATGCGTTTAGCGTTTGGCAGGCCTCGACATTGAACTTTCTACTCAAAAGAGGACACCGGTTGTCGAGCCAACAGGCGGCCCAACCCGCGCCTACCGTGATCCGTTCGAACAAAACTAACTGCGTGTCATTTAACTCTACCCTGGGGACTTTTAACAAACTTCATAAGCCTGTAAATGCATAGTAATACAATTTTACTTCAGTCGAAAGAGACACATGGTTCTACAGAATATACGTATTCTACGCAGTTTTCAGGCCGGGCCAATAAGTTCCGGGACTACCTCGAAATAAAATACTTACTAATGTCATAACAAAATCTAGCGAATACTGGGGGTATACTAGGACTGCGACCCTTCTTTTGACTAATAACTAACAGTGGCTAAGTCGGCCGATCGCGAGGAATACGCGATTTGCCGGAATTGTAAAAGTTAAGTAAGGTTAAGTACAAAGAATTCTCACGAACAGACGTTTGAGAACTTCCACGTAGAATGCTTTTGTCACATTCTGGCCAGGAGGGACGAATTGCCGATGTAATATTCCTGAAGAATCGAAGAAGTGATTAGCATGGCCTGCATCTTGGATTTTGAGGTCCGCTTTTTCTGAGACAGCCGACTTCAGACGTTCGCCACTAGGCCAATCACACTTTGTTTGACTAAGGCCCTCACTTCCACACGCCCTTTTGCATAATTTCCTATTTGATTGCGGCACGTTGCTCCATCTTATTAAGTATGACACTGTGACACGTCTACGCGTCTGATCATACTTTAAACTAATTAGACTGTCCCCTAGCTGGTACAAAAGCGTACTGATATTAGAAGAGGCTTCAACCTACGTAGGTCACAAAAATTCAGTCCTGCAGCTAAGTGAATGGGCTGTGTGATTAATACGATAACTCGGGTAACGTTGTAATCTGTCTCTTGGTGGCAATCTAAAAAAAACTTTTAATTGATCTAACTTAGAAGGTTATGTGTGTACCTGCGATCTGCGTTATTAATCAAGTTAACCTGAGATAATCCTTGGTGGAGAGTCATCGCACTATTCTTCGCCCGTAGAGCTAGGTTTAAAGCGGTCTATATAAAACACGTTAGCTTTTAAGTGAGCCGAGACAGGTCCGCTACCTGACGTCGGTCTGTTTGGGCTTCCTGCGTACGAACTGAAGCATTAGGGCGTTTATTAGTACCACAGCGACAATACAAACAACAACAACAACAACAACAACAACAACAACAACAACACGACAACAACAGCAGCAACAACAATGAGCGGGTCTCTTTTTTCTTACTTAGGGCAGCACATTTCACTCATAACCACGAAGCTAGTCTGTTGCCGCCAGTGTGCCGCTTAAGCATAATGGCATCCATCGTACGCATTACTTACCATAGCCAATATCTTAACTATTATCATAATCGACATTGCAGACAGGAGACGATTCTAATCGTTGTCGTTCAAGACAAATGATTGTGACGTAGCGTTTATGGGGGTTGAATCGAGCGGGCTCATTGTCAACGTCATGACCACGGCCACAGTAGCCACCGTCCGTACACGTGTACATGCATACATATATACATACATATAGTACGTGTTCACGTACACACTCAGGCGGACAGACGGACGGACAAACAGACGGACGGACAGCCTTAGCCTTGCTTGACTGCATGCGTTGTCCGCTTGCAGGCTAGCTGCCCCGTAGGCTATCTGCTTACAACGGAGCGGGGCAGTTGGGTGCCCAGGGCGGGCAGACCTTCAACAAGTTATCAAGTTACCACCACCCAAAGGGAAAGAAGTGGGACTAGGATGATCCTCGCTGATTCGAGCGGTGCGTTCGTTCGTTGTTTCGTTTGCTCGGTCGCTCCTTCTGTTTGTCCTTTGCTTGGGAAGGATCCGTCATCGAGGAGGGTGAGGGTGCGACTACTGGCCGCTGGGCACGCCCCTCCCAACGGGACGAAGGGAGAGAGAGAGTATGAAGTCTCGCTCAGGACTCGTGGGGTGCTGATCGCTGATGGGTCGGTCGGACGGCCGGTCGCTCGGTGGGCTGCGGCTGGCAGCGTCGTATGCAGCAGAAGCAGCGACGCCGCAAGTACGCCGCAACAACAGCAAAGGGATAAACACTTCCCGGGGGGCGGGGGCGAAGGAGGGTGGGAGGATTTGGGCACAGAGCCGGGGGCTTGCAGTTGGGGACGGCACACTAGGGGGGTGGGCTAGGCACAGCAAAGGATATAAAGTCTTGTTCGCGCATTTCGAGGTGAGAAGTTGCTGTTCGTTGTTCAACTTGGCGCAGTGGGCCGGCCAAGATTCAATCGCTTATTTGTGCTATTTGTTGGAAGCAGTCAGTCATCGTATAAATCAGCGCCAACGTCTTCGTACGTTACGAGTGGTGACGGTCCGTTTCCTTTGTTTGCGAAACATTGTGGAGTGAGTGCAATTTAAGGGTAGATCGCAGCTTTAGAGAAAGTCGTCCTGCCAGCCACTTGAAAGAGGGTGCAGCTCATGAGAAAGTTTCTCGTCGACGCAAAGCCCAGGTAGGTTCTTTTGATTCGGTACCAATTAACTGTCGTAAGGACGGCGCTGTCACGCTGACGTATGAACTTATCTGCTTATCTGAAAACCATGCTGTTTAGCTGTGCTAATAAGTTCTTCGCGTTAACCCAAAGCCGTTTGAGCGCTTTCCAGTAGGTCGAATAGATCGAGTGGATATTTTCCTTAGCCTGTAACCATTATCCACGGAAAATTAGCTCAAGAGGAAACTGCCATAAAAGCGCAACATAGCGCCAAAGCGCCGTATGCCGTTAATGTCAGCCCCGCGGATAGCCGCCCGTAGGCACACAAAAAAAGCAAGAATTGCCTAGATACGAGGGAGTCAGATCCACCAGCACCCTTCTCAAATGAACGAGGCACGCCAGTAGCAATATTGGCCGAACAGATTACAATCCCTACTGACAGGCGCGTCATATTAGTGGGAAAATGACTGTTATAAAAAAATCCACTTAATGCATTTTTTTCACTCTGGAAGTTGCAAAGTTATATGAAATGGTCAAATATTTACTTATATACATAGATCATACGATTTACTCGTATAATCCATATATATAACTATCAATGGAACAAACTATTTGAAAATGCCCTTTTCGGTCTTGCTGGCATGTTTGCGTTTTTAACGACACTTTTTAACCAAGCATAATTATAGCTGGATCTTAGTGATACATTGTTTAGTCTCCTCCTTCGCGGCCTAGGTGGTCCAACGCTTATTGATGCACACTTTTGACTTAAAAAAAAAACAGGCAAAGGCATTAAATAGTACGATATAGGCAAGCAATTTTGATCGTCCAGATGATATATTACACGATCTCCTGCAAAAATGATTGTTTCATGTGATGTGCGGCAAGTGGTACTGTCCTTAAGAACCGCATGTCTTTGAAACCCATACCATCCAATTGTGGAAATGGAAACTGGGCTATCATGACCCAAACCTCTCACCATTGACTGTTTGTGCATTCCTGTAAGCGTCTTAGCAGAACAATGGTCCAATGCTACCTGTCGTCCCACGCATGGCGCCACGCTTGGAATAGATTTTCTTCACACGAAACTTATGCGGGTTCTCGTCATTCCAAATCTGATCATTTTGCTTGTTTACAAAGACATCAACACGAAAAATGGCCTCGTCCTTTAATATGATTTTGTTGGAAATCTCACCGTTCACTTGTTGTTGTTGTTTAATTACCCATGAAACGAACTTTTGTCGCTGTGCGTGGTCTGTTGGTCTGTTGTAGTTAATAGCCATCTGGATTTTGTAGGCACGTAGACGTAAATCTGTTTAGAGAATACGCTGCGTAGTTTTTCTTGAGATGTCGCATTTTTGAGCTGAATGCCAAATGGACTGGGTTTCCGAATTTAAAAAAGTTGATGATGTTTGCGAAAATTCACCAGTCGAGTAAACTTTCTCTATTGTTGAAATATGTTCAACGATTAGAATGGCTTGCTGTGTCGAATAACGATCTATTTTTTATACTGGCGGATTGATTTTTTGGTCGAGCCCGGTGGCGTGGTGCATTCGCCTGCGCATCGCGACCGGAGGATCATCGCACATAGGTGCGCGGGTTCGAGCCCCACCGTTGCACATTTAGTACTTTGAATTTTGCAGCCTGACCAATCCCGCCAAGTTCTTGCAGATTGTTTTGCTTAAAAGGGCCATTCATCAGCTACACGCAAGCTAATGTCGGCCCGTGTAATCGCGCCAATCGGTGGCGGAGTTGACTGTTTGAGTTTAGTTCATAGAGGTGAAGAAAACGAGGCTCGGCGATTTTACGGAGCCGACATTGGAGGAGCAACGAGTTATATCCAAATCATATATTTTAAAGTAATGGAAATGTTGCAAACTGCCTATGATCATCAAGCAGTGACCCGAAAACTAAGTTTACGTGTCAGCGTCGATTTTGCAACGGAAATGAAGAGACCGAGGGTAATTTTCGTTCCGGCAGTTAGTCGACGTTAATGACAGAAGAAAGCATTGAAAATAATTGTGATACTCAATAATTGCCGAATTACTATCCAGTAGTTGGACTTATCCTATGGATTAGTTGTAACAGTCTTGACCGATATTTTATACGTCAAAGAGTGGAAGCGAAGTTCATTCCAAAAGTGTTGAATTTCCAGCAAATCAACGCCAGTCGCAATGAATGCCGCAAATGAATGCCTTAGGGTAGATATTCGATTCATAGGACGCCGCTATACGTTACGCTCCAGGTAACCGGGTCGAGATTATGTAACAATTAGACAGTACCCTCCGAAGTAGTGCCAAAGAGACAAGCAGGGCCACAAGTCGATGGTTCTTTCGTTCCCCAAGGCTTCGGAGGAGGAGAATAAAGCAGGCCCTAGTTCTCCGGAGAAGGCTTCGCTAGTAGGCTAATGTTCTCCTCTCGCCTTGACGGCGACGAATGGCATGTATCTGGCGTCCTTCCTCTTTTAAACATAAGACCCTATGGGAACCCGACGACGAGGAACAGAGAGACACGGCTCACGGTAATCCAATCACGAATCGAACCACCGCCTAATAACTAAAATAGAGTATGTCCAAAGCCAAGACAGCCTCTTGACTCTGTTTTTGTGGACTTCGAAGTTGTCGAGAGATAACGTAGTTTAGCCTTTGATAAACTTCTTTCGATTTGCTACTGACACGATGAAGGCAGAAGCAATGGAATTTTGAGAGGTAATCGTTTGATGGCTGCAGGTGAGCTGCATTTCAGAATCGTACAGATAAACTTTGTAAACAAATTCACAAGGTTAGGCATAATGCTATCAACAGGTAACTATGTATACTATATCGAGGACGAGCAAGAACGGTTATGATATTTCGATGGTTACAATGGAAAAACCACAGTCTATTTTATTTGATATTGTTATCGCCCTGTTGAATATGAAAGTAGCCTTCATATTCAACAGGGCGATAACGGTATCGAACTTAACCTAAAGTGACCTTCAGCAAAAAAACATAGACGCGTACCTAACTTTCTTAAAATAACAAAAATATATAATTGCAGACAAAAATGAAGACTTTTTGCATACGGGGGCCATGACTTCAAACAAATAAGAATGTGTTGCCATGGATTCCCCACGTGGTGTATCAAACAAATTACTTTCGCGCGCCAAACAAAACAAGTATTTGCAGGAATTGTATTGAGCAATCCTACCGATATCACGCTCAGCAGTGCTTAAATTGCACATCACTAATTCGTTATAACTAACAGCAAAGTTCTAAACAGAGTTGAAACATAGAGAAATGCGCCACGAGCTAACTAGCCGTATTTTCTGGCCATTCCTCAGTTTAGTTGGATGGTCTGTATATGGACTGTAGATGTCAAAAACGCGTTTAATGGTATTTTCGTGGAGCGCCATAAAGAAGACACTTCTAAACAAATGCGTGTCCCCCTACTAGGAGGCCGAGCATCTACGTAAGAAGGCGTGGACCATGCAGTGACAGTTGTACCCCAAAGATTCGTACTGGGACTATCTCGATAGATTATAACCTATGATGGGGTACTTAGGCTCCCACATCCCCTGGGAGTCTATTTCGTCGCCTACGCAGACGATCTGGCACTGATCGTTACCGCCCGTGACGAGACTGTTGACCGTGACACGGAAGAACAGCGAACGGGGCCCTGACAGATATCCGTTAATAATAGCTCCACACGCTAGATCTTGAATTGGCATTACAAGAAAACGGAAGAATTCTTTTAAACAACCTGACGCGCCAACGACCTGACGCGCCTCAACAGAGGTTACACTTACGCCTGGATGGGCACGCCTGGTTGTGTACCTGGGCGTACCCTCAATAGAGCTTTTACAGGAACACGTTACGTGCGCTATGCAGCAAAAAGCCGCTAAAACCTCAGTAGAGCTGCGAAAAATCTTTCCGCCGGCCAGAAAAGCAACCGACTCTCGGCGCTGTCTCTTAGCATCAGTAGTAGATAGCATCATGCGGAGGGACTACTAATATATATATATATATATATATATATATATATATATACGGCGTACTAAACGACGAACATTATATACGTAGATTCACGTATGCACTGATGGGCAGCGGGAAGTGTTATTTATGTCGACAAATATATATATATATATATATGCTGTCGTACAGCCCTAAAGGCGACAATGACGAAAGTGGTCTCCATCGCGGCCACTGCTAAAATGGTGTGAATCCGTCCATTCATCTGCTTATTCATTTATTTACTCATTCGAGTACACGACGGACTGACGCCAGTACGTCGCCGTCTAGCAGCGAAAAAATCGCCTCGCTGGTTGGCAAGTCGGTCGACTGCCATTCTCAATTAGAATCCCGCTCGCTGACTCAGAGAAGCGAATAACTGCACATATACCTACCTACACAGTCACGCACGCGTTTACGTGCCCGTAATACTCGCACGTAAAACTCGCATCAGCTGAATGTGTTGCGTTAACCCACACGTTAACATATATGAGTGGACGTGTATGTATATATATATATATATATATATATATATATGCCTTGTCATCGTTATTTGCTCGCTGACTGGTTTGGTACCAACTAACAACTCGGAAAGCCTCTTTATACCTCGTGGTTCTTGGAATTGCAAAATAGTTTAAAGCAATCATCTAGCTGTATATATATATATATAAAGCTCTGTGCCATTAAATGTGTAAAAACACAGCTACCTCAACTACGCTTTTCGAAGCAAAATATTGTGTATATTTAAAATAATATTGTGCTGCAATGTCTACAACAATTAGGTTCTAATATGTGCCTGCTTCAAGTCCGAAGCGCAACAAGAACACGTTTTCCGTACCGAACAGTAGAACAGATTCAACCAAATCTTGTACTAAAATGTTGATTACGTGTTTTCAATGTCAGCGAACTGAACCATCTGTATATATATATATATATATATATATATATATATATATATATATATACACGGAAAAACACAATCTATATATATATATATATATATAGAGAGAGGCGAGCACTGCCAAGTGTGCAAATGTATTGTAAATGATTAATAAATCATTGCAATATTTTATATATATATATATATATATATAGCAACGGGAATAACATTATGTACATATGCATATATACGTCAAGGAGAGTAGCACAAGGGTTAGTTGCAATAATAATATAATGTACTTTAGTCGGCAAGCCTTTCCCTACTATAATCGCACAAAGCGGTGAGCGTTCCATGTGACCCCACGTGTCACTACGTTTGGGGCGTATCCGTTTTTTGTTCGCCACGACTAAATATAGTTCAACCTTAGCTAAACTAAACTAAACCATAAAAATCAATTTAAAAGTGGCCTGTCGTGGATTGAAGTTCGCGAGTTGCTGAATGCACGGCCCTGGTTGCCCCAATAATCGGCTTTGCCATTGTTAGCGACAGAGCAAATAACAAGACAGCAAAGAATATGACGGCGTTGTTACAGCAATGGCGTGACACCTTGTGGGTTGCCGTTAGGTTAGACATAGCGTGTAACTGTGTTTTGTAGTATTCACAACGATGTGACGAGCTCGATTGTGAAGGGAATCTTCTCCGTCCGCTCGCCAGCTTTTTGGTTTTACGGCTCAGCTAAGTTGACGAAGGCATAACCGCCTAATCTGCTCAGTTCTGCTTTCGAGACTTTCAAGGATCCGAATAGATTTGTGTTTCAGCCTCGCTCGGCACGAACCATTGAGGCAAAAGGCCAGTTCAAGCCCGGCTGCGCTGAGGTCTGCTCGAGAGTCTCAAACGAAATAGTATTTGCCTTTATTCCTCAGCCCACAACAGCGAAACTATAAGACTTTTTCTGCATAACCTTGGGTTTATAAGCAGACATTATTTACTTCCGATAGCCGTTCCGAAAAAATATGCATCAAGTGATACTCTGGTTTGTACTTAAGTGCATATCTGCTATTTATTTCCACCGATATATATATATATATATATATATATATATATGAGCGGTTGTTATGTGAATAACTAATCTGATACGTTGTTAATAATACGATATAAGAACACGATTATAATAATAATGTTTTTATAATGTCGGCATGGATAAATGGGCTCATTATTCGCTTGACGTGTGGCCCAAAGTTTCCACCCTTTTATTACACATCAGGGCGCTTAGAGCGGCAGCATAAGCGGACATGTTGAGATATCTGGAGTTCTCGCAGCAGTTCTTATGGCAGCCTCGGCGTATCATTCTAATCAAAGTATAGATACACGATTGCGTGTCTGAATTATCTTATGTTATACTAGTACTTAAAGTGATAAAGTGATGATGGGTTGGATGGTAATGCACCATCTCTTTTTATCAAGACATCTGGACTCCCCGTTTTGCCCAATCATGATTGATTATAATCCACTCCGGCATTTACCTTGTGTTATTTAAAACCATGAAAATCTATTTAAAAGTGGCCGGTTCAGGTATTGAACCCACGATTTTTCGAATGATGAATGATATATAATTTGTTTGTACAACTTGTTGAACAAATTGTTTGTATATATATATATATATATATATATATATATATATATTAAATTGACTGTATACAATAGACGCAGTTTTGTCATTTTTGCCGACAGAAAACTTGAATGTTGGTACAGAACAGCAATCGTTTAGATCAGTTTGTATTGATTAATATCAATACGTCTAAGTTGTACAGCTTATCCTACGCTCTTGTCAGGCAAGCACCGAAGCGTACACGTCGTGCTATACGTATTGATACCAGCAACAGTAATAATAATAATAATAATCATCATCATCATCATCATTCGTATATTCTATCTTAATGACGCTGGCATGTATTGATAGCGATTGTAGTAGTAGTAGTAATACACTTCTGGGTGGCATCCGGAGGCCCTCTAAACGCATCCCAACGGAAACGGATGCGTAGAACGACTAACAGGATGGACTCAAACAAAACAACAACGGACTCGGCAAAAACGGCAACAGACGGTAGCAGACAACTGACTCTACTCTACACTGTTAACGGCATTTAGTCGTTCAGTTCTCTAACGGGTTCGTTGCACTTCTACGAAGCAATTCGTGCATGAATTGCCAGTGCGGTGCGACCGTGTACAAGAATGACGAAACTTTGCACGTTTCTGTGCATGTTTTGCAAATCTGTATGAACTCGTGTAGTTTTTTTTTGTCTTTGAGAATGAAGGATGCGTAAGGCCGTGCATAAGCACTGTTCTAGTAAATTCAGATTTGAGCTGAATACATTTTCGTTTGCCCACGCTCATTGAGCGTGCAGTGTAGTACAGTATTAAGATGTGGAGCTTATATATATATATAAATAAATACCTGTGGTCATCTACTGCACATGTCCTTGTGATGGCTTACGTGTTGCCGTCGTCATTTGCTGAGCAACGGGCGCCTATCCTAGCTTGACAGGAATAACCGCCATCAGATAGGTTTTCGAATTGATGAGGTGGCCCTTCTGCCCACCTAGAGGTGTATCTACGACGCCAACATAGATGGCTCCCGCCAGTTATAGTTCATTCTTAGGTCTTATGTTATAAGAGAACATCTCTGGGATTGCCAAATTTTACAACTCTTTGAAAGAGGTGCTCTTTTGTTGACCTTTCATTCAAAAATTCGAGTGTGTATTATCGAATTTAAACGCAGCGAACCCACGGCCCGCACCTATGTATATATATATATATATATATATATAATATATATATATATATATATATATATATATATATATATATATATATATATATATATATATATACATATATATACATATATATACATATATATACATATATATATATATATATATAGGGAAGCCCCTGTTTGGAGCTAGCGTGACGTTCAATCCTGCCAGATCATTTATCGATATATATATATATATATATATATACTGATTTTGGCTTCAGTATAGAATCGCTTCCGTCGCACATTTTTACATTTGGAAACTGCTCTCATCAGCTGTATTTGCGCATCAGTATTGGAACAGAAAAACATTCAATTGACAATTCGGCCATCTCTTCTTGCCACCTCACTTGCCACAGCTGTTGTTATCATTATTATTATTACTACTACTACTACTACTACTAGTAATACGATTGTCTAGTCGTACAGGCGGCTAGACATGCGTTTGAAAGCATCTCAGTTCTCTCACGGCCACCGCTCGCTCGTGCTGTTAAGCACTTCGACAACCGTCATGATAGTACAGACACAATACAACAGCGCATAGAGAAGCTGACATTAAACCCCTCGTTGTTAAGGGCTCTATTGTGTGCTGCCGTTAACGACACCTAACGTGTGTGGTGGTGATGGTGGTGGTGGTGGTGGTGGTGGTGATGATGATGATGTGGTGATACCGCAGCCGCCGCTGCTGCTGCCGCCGCCGCCAGCGAGGAGCAAGCCGCGCCCTGGCTCCAGACTTCTGTCCACAGGGCGTCCCAGCACGTCATCACGTGCCAACCCGATAAAAGTCGGAATTGGAGCTCACTTTTCAGACTGTTCTTTAGTTATCTCTCTCTCCCTCGCTCTCTCTCTGCATTTTGCTTCCTCTGTCTCTCTCCCTTCCTAGTTTTTCCTTCCCTTTGGCTTGACTAGCTATTGCTGTTCTTCGTTGTTGTTGTTGCTTTTGGTGTTAGTATTGTTGCTGCTGTTGTTGTTGATGCTGTTGTTGTTGCTGTTGTTGTTGCTGTTGTCGTCGTCGTCGGCTAGAACGCCGCCGCAGCTGTGGTCCACTGACAAATATACTCCGTTGCTAAAAATGGTCTGCCAACGGTGGCGCCGAGACGGCGCTCTAGCAATGATGAGTGAATGGAGCGCTCACTATGTCTAGCAGCGACGACGACGACGTTGACAGTGGTAACGATGGAACTAGTGAGTCGAGGTGTAGACGTAGTCGTGACGGTAGTGTCGGTAGTTGTTGTTGTTGTAGATGATGGTGGTGGTGGTGGTGGTCTTGGTGCTGATATGCCGCCCTTTCACCGCCGTTTCCCGACTTCGACTCCGACTCCTCTGTTCGTCATTAAAACTCATTAAGCGGCTGGCCGGCTCCATGATGGCTGTTTGCTGTCATGGCTGTTGCCGATGCTAGCTGATGCTGACGTTGATGATGACGACGATGGTCCTCATCGACACTCAATGCAATCGAGTCCAGCGAGACGAGACAGACATAATTGAGCGAGGTGTTTGTTCCTCGCGCCTCCGTACGCATATCATTCGTATCTCCCATGATTCGACGGCTGCATCTCCCATGAAGTGCAGCAGCATCAGCGGCTGCTGCAGCAGCAGCAGCAGCAGCAGCAGGGAAAGGCAACAACAGCCACTTGCTGTCCTGGCACATAGTCAAAATGACTTCGAGAGGGCGGGAGAGCTCTGTTCTCTCACAATGGCGGTAGACGAATACAGAACAAGTACAATAACAGGTAAAACAACAACAACAGCAACAACAAACACAGCAAAAAGAGCCACGACGACAACAACAACACAGGCAAAGGTAATTATTATGTTCCACTATTTTTTCGCTGAGGCACCAGCAGAAAAAGTGTACACACCAAATAGAACACGCCCTATGAACAAGACATATAATTCGTTCGTGCCACCGCACGTGCGGTAGCACGAACTAATTATATGTCTTATACAGATGCATATACGTTGCGATGCAACTCACACGTCAAATACAGAAGGGGCAGGCGGCGCGCAGTTTTTGGCAACTTCAACCACGGCCCGCAAACCGCGAATGCAATGACGCAACAACACTTTTCCGACAATCCTCAAATTATTGCAAACGGAAGAGAAAGAGAGAGAGAGAGGGAGACAGCTCCCGCAGATACGCAGATAAATCGCTAGACTATGACAAAGCGTCAAGAGAAAACAACTGGATGAGAAACACGAGTAGACGCTACGACCTTCGGTAATTTGATTTTCCATCAACGTGACTAACGTTGGCTAAATATGCTACCGACAGAAGCGAAGATTTTTGCTCTATAGACAAGAGGGCGATTTTCCTAAGAATTGTCGTACGTCTCAGTTCACGTAACTGATGAGCTCGCTGCCGTAAGTGGAAGGACACGAAGACGGGTGTGTTTCGAATTGCCGAACCAGTAAAAGTGTGCGACGTTCTCCACCGAGCTCCGAACTGTTCCTTCCGCACTACATCTCGCATATGAGGAGGGTTATAGCGCTGCATAAATGCGCCGTGTTTCCACCGAAATTTGTTGCCACCTTCTTTGCCATCCTCCGCACTGTATCCTCGCAGAAAGTTTCCACGTTTTGACTACCACAGGCTTTACCATCCGAGCACCGGACATAGCTGTGGCAAAGGTACACTTTGTGTTTACGTTCGGTAAGCGCTGCTGTGATTGTGGGCCAGGGACTAGGCACAGAAATGTCAGCCTCTCTTTGTTCCGTCCGCCTCCATTCAGCAATGGAAACGACATGCGTCCGTCCGACGACGTTGCGATCTCTCCCAATACCGAACTGAACCGAAGCATTTAATGACATGTTTTCTAATGCTTAACCAAGACTTAGCTTGGCGATAGTGTTCTTGTCTTGGTCTCACACGTAGATGATGACCATCCGTCTCTTAGTTGGCATGGTTGTCACAGTAGAACCGGTAGCCGGGTCGGCGACGCATCATTCCTAATTGCAGTAGCAGTAACAATAGCAGCGCTGTTGATGCTGTTGTTGTTGTTGTTGACGATGAAGCTGTTATTGCTGTTGCTGTTGTCGACGTTTCTGTTGTTGTTGTCAGTGTTTGGTTATCCTCAATCCTCGCGCGCGGGGCCTCCACCTACCTCTCTCTCTCCGTACTCCGGGCATCGTGTTCGTCGTAATCCTCGGTGTCGTCGGTTGCTGCCGCCACTGTTGCAGTCTCTCAACTCTAGACGTCGCTGCGGTCGTTTACCGCCCACAGATCACGTCTCGTCTCCCCCCCGTCTCCCCCCCCCCGGCCCCCTCCCCCACTCCCCCGCGCTCCCAGCAGCGCGGGCAGGCGGGTGAACGGGCGTCCTCGCTTGCTTGCTTCGCTGCAGCACGTCTCGTTGGTGGTGGCTCCTGCCACTGGAGGCGCTCACTCGGCGGCAGCTCGGCCAAAGGACCGGCTGGCCAGCCTCGGGCAGCCACAGGCTATATTGCTGGCCCGTTGCGGTTGCTGCTGCTGGTGTTGCTGTCGATGTAGTTGTTACCGTTACCTTAATAGTTAGTTATTATACTATTGGCTGCAGTTGCACTGCAGCTGCAGTTGCTTACGCTGCCGCTCTGTTACAGTCACTTTTGTCTCGAGCTCAAACTGGGATTACCACCACCACACCACACGGTTATCCACGGTATTAATGTCTAACGTGCAACTACTCCCACTGATGCGGTTACTTCCGTGAACATGATCAAGCTTCGTCACTTCGCCTGCTAGTGTCAGCTGTTCCCGGCTGTTACGGCCACTTTGACTTCGACGACGACGACAACGACGACACCGACAACAACGACGACGACAACAACAACGACAACGACGACGACAACGGCCGTGACGGCAAAGACACTAAGCACGGCTTACGGTGACGGAAGCAGCTGTGCAGCTTCACTTAGAAATGGTGTTACAGATACAAACCGGTGGCACCAACCGACGTCCGTCGCTACTAAGTTGCACGTTAAGCACGGGCCGAATCTATTCAATCGAGCTTTAATCTATCGGTGCCCGACCGATCTCGGCGATCGTGGCGTCCAACGGCTCGGATTTGGCCAGGTCCCGGTGGGGCTAGATTGGGCCCGTCGATCACAGCCGATACGAACTGCCGACCGACCCACCGACCGACCGACTTTACGAGCAGAACTAGCAGCACTCGACGACAACGGCCACGGTAGGCGGCAAGAGTAGACGAGAAGAAGACGACGACGAGACGCGATTTCCCCCGGCAATCGGCACGCAGATCCAGCCGTCGCGCGTCGGCCAACGAAGTCAACGACCCTGGCGCCCCCAAACCGTCGGACCGCCGCCGTTCGTGCCTTCCCGTTTTCTCCTTGTCGTCATCGTCGTCGTCGACGTCGCCGACGTCGACGAAAGCCAGGTAGAGTTTGCGTCTGTGGTGCAGTTGAGGAAGTGGTGTCCATATGCCCTCGCAGACCTCTGAGGATCAGTGCGCCGTCGATACACGATCAGCGAGCAAGAGTTGTTGTTGTTGCTGTTGTTGTTGCTGTTGTTGTTGTTGTTGTTGTTGTTGTTGTTGTTGTTGCTGCTGCTACTGATGCCGAGCCTGGAGAGAGGCCGCCGTTGAGTACTTGTGAGGGGCGCAAAGTGCAGCAAATCATGTCGGTGGGTGATGGCTGCCAGTCACTGCTGAGGCCCTATACCGTGGTGTCTGTAGGGCGAGTTCGAGAGAGGAAGTTACGCTAGTCCATCGCATGTTCGTTCGCCTGCACTGATTCGTCCTGCGCCAATATGTCCTTCTGAGCGTATAGCTTTTCGGCCTGGATTCGACACACGTACGGCCCGGCCCCTTCATCACAAACGTGCAAGACTTCGAGGACTTACCGGGGCTTGCTATTTTCGGGTCCTCACCCCGTGTGCCTGGTGGTCGGCTTATTAAATACCCCACGACATGTTCAGCTTCCTCCAAAAATCATTGTTTTTTTTGCCAATACTAGCTAAAGAATACAAATAGTTTACCCTGCTGTGTTAGGCTAACAGGCATAATGAGGACTCTGTTCCTTCAAATGGCTGCTGGCTAGGGGGCGCAGTAAGCGATTTCGTACGGTTCAAATCGAACTCCTTGTCAAACGCTATCGTTTCTTCATCTGCTGCACCGATGAAACGCCTCCGCAATGCCGTGGCTAATAAAACTATGCTGCTATCTCATAGAAGATCAACAAGAGTGACAAACAGTAAGAAACCTCTGTGTCCATATTCCGTTTAGCGTAACGTATGCGCGACTGTTATGATGCAATCGTTCGTCTCGAAGATGCGCAGTGTTCAGCGTCGAGATGGAGATAGGCGAGTTGCTCGCCTCGCTTACGCTGACAATCTCCACCCGCCTCGATGGGCCAGCATCGCCCAGCGGTGGTGGTAGAAGTAGTAGTAGTAGTAGTAGTAATGAGCACGTGCGCGAGTCGCAAGCGACGCACAAGTCAACTTCAACTGCCACTCTGTACGCAGGCAGGCTCGGCTGAAGACTCGCTTCCGCCGCCGCTGAAACTGGGCCATCAATGATCGTGTGCCAATGAGTTGTGCCAATATCAGACACACACTTCTCGGCCCTCCCTGTCGCAGTCCCTGGCAGGCAATGCCTGAGCAGTACTACTCAATGAGGTAGGAAGGTCATCATTGGTCGTCGTCGTCGCCATCATCAGTCGCTTCCCATCGCGACCATCACGGACGACGGTGATTGATGTTGCGTCGGGTCCGTATCTATTATACGTAGTGCATCATCCTCCATCCTCCGTCCTCTGCGCGCTTTGCCTGTGCCGTGCCTCTGTCCGTCGCCAACCGCCGATTTGATGTTTGGCGGTAGCATCGCTCATTCAATTCGTAGGCAAGACAGGAACAGGCAACGCTCGCGTATAATGAAGCTTCGTCTTGCTGTAGTTGTTGTTGTTGCTGCTGCTGTTGTTGTTGTTGTTGTCGAATTCGAGTCGACGAGCCAGCCTCGACGAACGCCGTAACGAAGAAAGTTTTGCCGTCGAACACGACGATTAGCGGCCGCCAGTTAGTCAGTTAGACGATCATCATCATCATCATCATTGTCATAGCTGCTATTGGCGATGCCCATTGGTGAGTCCGCTGCTGCTGCTGCCGGCAAACGATCACTACCGAACAACAGCGGTAGTGAAAGGACATGTTGTTCATGAGAGAATGCATGGGCGCCTCCATGCAATCAGTGTCGGGGCGCGACACCCCGTGCACACAACGATCCAAACGACCATGATCAATCACTGTACGCGCTCAGAAGCAGCAGCAGCAGCAACAACAAAAAAAAGTAGCCAATTCTAACAACAAGCTCAATGAGCACAGCGGCGACAACAACAACTACAACAACAACAATAGCAGCAACAATACCGCTGAAAACCACAACAACAAAGCCAACGGCAAAAGCGGCAGCAACAACAACAACAACCGACCGTAGTATCAGTTAAATTAGCCGTAATAACAGAGGCGATACCAATGACAGCAAAGACGATAACGGCACCCGGTGTTATAGCGAGCACAAGAACAATACGTACAATGACAAAAATGACACAAGTAAGACCATCACCACCAGCAACAACAACAACGACAATATCAACAATAACAACGCCGACGTCGACGAGAATGAGGCAACAATGACAACACCACTACCATTAGTGACAGTAAGATGAGCAACAACAACAACAACAACCACCACCACAATAATCATAATAACAATGATAAAAAAATAAACGGAGACGACACATATATAACGTCAACAGTAGCAAAAACGGTAGCGGCGGCAGCAGCAGCAACAACAACAACAACAACAACAATAAGAAGCATAATAGACATTGACCACGACGACACCAACAATACAACATGACACCGACAGGAGAACAGGTAGTGAGTATTTCGTCTGTCAAGTGTCCAGGTGTGGCGCTGTAACAGAGAGCTATCATCATTCGGAGCAGCACAGTGAGCCGGCATAGGTATAGCCGGCAGTGGTAAACTCGCCGATGCCGCCGTCAGCTGTCGGTTCCACTTTCACTCTATCTATCTATATATATATATATATATATATATATATATATATATATATATATCTCCCTTCTTCCCATTCTATCTCCTCATGTTCCCCTTTACCTCTCTCTTCATCTCTCCCAGCGTCTCTTGCGCTTCTCTTACGCGCGGCCTCTCTCGCTCTCTCTCTCTCGGTGTCGCCATGATGATGACTCTAATATTTGCTCATTTGTGGTGTTTAATTACTACTGAGAGGGTGGCGCGCGCCGGTGTGCCCATCTGATTCGCATGCATCGCTATGTATGCGAGCAGCGATGAAAGTGAGTGATGACGCTAGCACAAGGAAGCAAACTAACTGAATACAGCCGCCACCACTCAGTACGTAACACAGTTGTAGCAATTAGCGCTTGTAGTTACATACACCAACAGTAACACTCAACAACGACAGCAACAACAACAACAGCAGCAGCCGTAAAGAAACGAAGAAACACCATTAATCATAATAATACTAACATTGATGAACAACGACGACGACGACGACGACGACTACAACCACAATAGAAAAACCTTATACATTAATTCATCAAAACGTCACTAGCAGCAATGGCGGTAAATGATATACAATAATAGTGTAACCACTATAACAACAATGACGACTAGAACGATAAACACCGAAAACGAGAAAATGAACACGACAAACCTCGTCTTCAGAATGGGCGGCCCCAAACCGTTTTCTGGTAAAGTATGGACATTAGCCCTGCCTTTATCTATAAAAAGGCTGAAGTTAATCAACGAAGTGGCCACCCCAAAATGTGGCCGGCGAAGGCGCTTAGGCCGGGCCCGCTTGAGTTAATCGTTTTTATCGTATGGGTTATGTCTATCTTTGTGGGTGTGAGCATATGTACGTATATAGATGCCAACGAGGCAAGAAAGTTACGAGTATGGGAAATAGTCGGACTTAAGTCATGCTAGAGCGAACCTATTGCTCCGACGGTTTCCATTTTACAATGTTTATTGCGTGTGTGTGTGTGCGCGTATCTAAACAGGCGCCAGTCATCTTCAAAATATGTGTGCTTTAAGTTTCACCTCATTCCTCGCATGCATGGTGAGCGATTTGCGTCGTAAAGTTTATTGGCGTGTGTATTGTCTACAAAACATCCGCTTCTGACTAAATTCCTCAGATGCGTTACAGTTGGATGGTCTAGCTGCTTTTTGGAGGTAGGACTCCCTTTGTAGTAAACATTCGAGGAAATATAAACTAATTTATAAACGTAGCTTTACCAGACGGTTCGGACATTACAGGAAGTTATCAATGTTCGTCTTATAATATATGTATATATATATATATATATATATATATATATATAAATATTGTACCTAATTGGTCATATTCTGGTCAGTGATTCTTTAGTAATCTCACACTTGTGCTGCCGCCAATTAATGGTAGTTACTAATGGGCACGTAGCGTGACACGACATACCGCCATATGTCACCATCTTCCTCGGTATCATTCTTTGTGACTTTGAGTGTTTTGCATGCCCATGCTCAGTTCGGACATCTGTATTTCAGACCTGCTTCGGGGCTCGGACTGCTGGTCCAGCCGATCAGCAGCAGCAGCAGCGGCAAAGGCAAAGACGACAGGAGCGTTGGCGACGACGGCGGTGGCCAACTCACGCAACCTCAGTTGAGAACCGCAGCAACTTCAGCAGCTGAAGCGGTCGAACACCGTTGGCAGGATGTCGCGCGGTACGCTCACTGTTCCGCGCCTGGCCTTGTTGAGTGCCCTTATCGTGGCGCTCAGCTTGATCGGGAGTCTGCAATGTGAGCAAACGCTTCCCCCTCGAATGAGGTTCTGCGGCGGTCGGTTACCGACGATGATGGTCAGCATCTGCAAGAATCGAGGAGGACTCTACGAACCGCGCGGGACGACGCGCCGGCTTACTGGACAGAGGTTGGTATGCAGAGGATAATAGACGGACCGCTGAGGCTATGCAGAGAGAAGACGAACGCATTCTTCCCTTATTATTAGTCCTCCCAAGCCCCAATTGTTTGAGCTCACAAAGTTTACAATACTTTCCTTCCCGGTAACAGACTTGTTTGTTGCCACTTCGCTACTTTTTGCGTGCGCACGCAATGCTCGCTTAAGCCTCAATCATGGTGTCATCCCTTCGTTCAATCAAGTACTCCTACGCCTCTTGCATACCTGCACTCTAAGGCCAGATAACTAAAGCAGTCTAGTAATTCCTAGTTTCTACTTCTAGATTTTCGTCCGTTATCACTATTGGCTTGGGACCGCAATCATTTTTGTTTAATGGACTCAAGCGTTCCTCGCGTTTCAAGGACCGTGTGGTACTGTGGCTAATTGGCTTGTATTGATAGAATGAGCAAATTAGCAGTTTTAATTAGCAAAACTTTCAAAAAGAGCGAATATATAACCATCTAAGGTTGAATGAATTGTGTGTTTTTACTGAATCAGGTGATGGCTTCGATCGACGAATTCGGCGCAGTGAGGATAGCATCGTTGAGGAGTGCTGTAGAAGAGGATGCGGCATCAACGACATACTTCAGGTAATATTTATAGTACTAGCTCTGTATCTTTACTACCCGTTTACTGGTGTGTATGAGCAACGCTGTACCTGGAATACGCAAATATCAACTCAGTGTCTAAAAGCTCTATTGAGATGAGATCCCGAAAGGAAAGTCAGAGACGGAAGTTCCCGCAAACAAAGAAGTCCGACGACATTGTCTCAAATCAGTACTACCAAAGATGGCCTGCATGACAGTATTTGCCTTATATTCGTACGGACCCATTCGCAACTTGCGACCTTTGATAAAATAGATACACCTATACCCGCCAGTCGGTTTGGAAAAGTCTATGGTGCCTCTGATTCCGTATATTATCTTATTACTACTTAATATCTATGGCAGAGTTCTGCAATTACTCAGCGAATTCTATAGCAGGATGAGTTTGTACTGGTCAACATAATCCAACACGTCAAAAAGCTAGAAGCGTCTACCAATGGGGCTCTGCTAACTATTTCATGATGGCATCATGACTACATTTTGGAAGAAGAATCCATGAAAAAAATCCAGAACTCTTCTGCTTAGCGGGAAAACAGAGTACCATCCTTTCGCTTTACACTGGGAGGTAAGAGAGATAGATGACACGAAAAATATACTTACACTCCCACCTCGCCAGTGTGGCAAGCACTGTACGACAAGAGCCCCGCCAGTCTAAATAGACAAACCAGCGGACCGGAAATCGCAATACTTCTACCCATACCATCAAAAATCGGTCAACTCGCTATTCCGCGTTAGATCCCAGCACATACACATTTACCCTTTCGGGTGGCTAGACTCACACCAGGACAAGAGGAGCCTACCGCCAAAGGGCAACAACAGGTTGAGACGATTTTCTCGCAGGTTTGCTTTGCGCGGAGGTACTCTCTTCATATTACCTATTAAGCAAAGGGAGCAGGCATCCCGGCCCTTGATGGACCAGGTCCAGAGCGTTAACCAGTCGGCCTCGAGTCGGACACGGAACCTACCCGTGTCCGGGCGAGAACCGGCGTTTTCAACGTGGTATGACCGATGGCAAATGTTCTCAATCTTTTTTTTCTCAGATTGGGAATATTGGGCTCACTAGCATTCGCCCGCATTTCGGAAAATAGGACAATGCCCGGCAAATGCTCCTATACATCCTATGAGGTGTTAGAGATGGCGTGCAGCATTACGCTGTACGCCGTCCCTATGCTTGGTTTCTCAGCAGTGCCGGCAGGAGCAAGTTAGCTTTTGCACAATACCCTACCAGACGTCGCTTTAGGTATAGCCCGCGCAAACTGTAAAACTACTTCGTGGCCGTACTTGGCCCAACAGGTGCCCTGTCACCGGAGTGCCTTTGAACTTGTTTCACGCAACAACGACAACCGCATTTGCCGCGGAATGCTGCAAATTAAAAAGTTTTACACCGCTCTAAAGCCTCTTAGCGCCTGGGTTGTTTGATTGGTTACCATATGAGTAATTATCATCGGTTAGCTCGGCTTTTTAGCCAAATCGCAGCGTGTCCATACTAAACTTTCTCCAGCACAGGAACGTGACGGTAGAACAATGTTCAACCTTATTTAATAATCAGAGAAGACGAAATAACTACATCCGAGCAGCGAGTGGGATTCAATCCTGCGCATAGCAACGCTTTAGTGAATGATTTCGCTAAAAAAATGAAACAAGCCTTGGTCAATTGAGTCCTGCAACGAGAATACTGGCTCAAAGCTATAATCTCCAAATTTAGGGTATGGTGGGATAAAGCAATCCGGTAGCTATCCCATTCTCTGTCGCAGCCCAGTATCCAAAAATACCGATATTACATTAGCAGATCAGATGCTGCCTTTTCTGGTGAACAGGCAAAATTGGCAATGCAAAAACATACTGCAGCATTATCTCGCTTTCTCAATAGAAACCGGCATCCTCACACTCTAGCGGCGGGCTTATGATGTGTTGACTTATGCTGATGTTGTCAAGACATTACGGAACGAGTCGGTTTCCTGAAAGCTTGTTGGACAGTTTGTAGACCATGCTATTAAGCAGAAGAACGATATCCTTTGATTTGCCAATTGCACATCTTTCCCTTGCTTGGAGGACCTAAACCACCTTAAATAGATTACGAAATTATATTTTCGCGAGGTACGGAGAGGACATGAGGCAGAATATGGGCTAGGCTTTGTTGCATATTTCGTAACAGTAAGATGAGGTACTTAATTAACGTTTAAAAAATATAGAAACGTAATCAACATTTTGCGTCACATTTGAGGTCTGCGTAAATCGATTCTCCCCTTCCTCTCCGGGTTGATGAGAGGCGACTAGCTCAAGGTACGCGACTAGCTTATATTATACCATGAGCAGATGGCAAAGGCCATGTTGTGCAGCAAATGTATGTACGAGTACACACTGAATAAGTAATATCAACGTATATCATATTTATTTATTGTTCTATATCGAAGAACATCCACAACGATTTATACATGTAAAAAGAATAGGAGATTATTTATCTAAAGCAGCTATGCATCTGATGGTACTTATGTATAGACACTAACTCGGGGTTCAGGCAAATGGTCCCCTGTACGAACTCTCAGCTCAGGTTACTTTCAGTAGATAAATGTATTTTGACTTGAAGTATATACACAAATCGATACAAATTCCAACCCCTCTGATCCTTATAACGATAAGCAGTATGCGTATTTCCACACATGTGCAAAACTAAAAATGCCTGTCGAGGAAAGACGTTGAGAATAAATATCTCTAAATATTATCTCTTAATATTTTATTGAAAGAGTATAGAAACGTGTTCAACATTTTGCGTACAAGGAGGCTTTCTGAAATGATTTCGAACGGTTGTATATAACTTTAGAAAAGTAGAATTAACGAGAAGAACAGTCTAGGATCACGAAAGTTTATTTTTGCTTTCCGCATGCACACCTAGTTGTATATTTAGCTTAGCCTAAATTTATTCAAAGTTGAGTTATCGAAGAAATTTTGTTATTTACAATTCGCTTTCGGAGGACTTGACTAACTTAGGGCTGTGTTGTCGCTCATTCGCAAACCAAAATTCCCCTGGTTGTACGGCATATCTCGACACCAACACGAATACAGTACTGCGCGGAACCGCCTGTGAAGGGCGAGCCCATCGATGATCTCAGTGAGATACTGGCTGCACTCGCTCGGGAACAAGGTCTAAGAGAGGTGAGAATTGCATACTACCGCGTGCACTCGCGATTTCTCAATAATTGTTTTTGAATTAAAAATTATCTATTAACTGGCATGACTATAAAATATACTACCCTCTCCCTATGCGGTTCCTCGATTATATATTTTTGTGTATTAAACAAGGTAATTTTCTTGCAGTCTGGTGGAGATGGCGAGTTCAACGGAGAACGACCAAGCACCACCCGAAAACCCCGCTTAGGAACGTATCAAAGGAGGCCTCAATTCGTGTTCCTCGATGGAGATGATTCATAAAGTGTTCCAGATTAAGGAAAAGTTATATACTGCAGGAAGCATGAGCACGACGTGAAGCCTTGCGAGAAGAAGTCTCAGAGAATCTGAAGCTGACGCAAAGCCCGCCCTGTCAAAGATCAAAGCTAGTAACAGCCTCGCCCGGCAGAGCATGGTTCGCCTCTAGTCATAGTCGGACACTCAAGGCGGGTTTTTCTGACGGCAGGACTTCGAAAAGCGCGTATTGACAGGCTAAAACCAATTTACTGATCAAGCTATGTGTACACATTTTCAGTTTTCCCGGAGCCTGCAATCCAGTCAAGTGTCGTTCTCCCTTGTTAGCGGTCTCCACATCCCGTGCTTCGTTATGAATGTAAGCAAACACTAAGGATAGCAAACATTTTAGGAAGAGCCGCAATGGCATCGCCTCCAAGCATAGCTGAACTTGCACTAGTATCTTTTGGCAATCTGCTGAAGGCGGGAAGAGTCAAAGCATACTCAAGAAGAAGACGAGGTATCTAAGGTGCCTCAGAGGCCAAGCTTCGCGCTTCGAAGCTCCTTCGAAATAAGGAGAAGGCGTCTCATATAGGTCTGAGTCTCTAGATCTTCTGTCAAAGCTACACTAGCCGCCGCTTTGATTTAGGCTAATTTGTCTGCCTCGAAAATCGTGCCACAGTTTAAAGGCCATCGTTAGGCAGTAGCTGTTGTTTGATGTTCATGTTAGGCAGTGTCAGCTTAAGACAGGATCGCTGTAGCAAGATCGAGTTGGTCGCAAGCTTTGCCAGATACTGTACGACGACGAAGTGGCTTCCAACTCTTACCACTGTGATGGTTCAGGTTTCGGCCAACCTACTGTGCATGCAACCCAGCGCGCCTGCATTATATATATATATATATATATATATTAATCAAAGTACCGCTTGCAGTAGCAGCGGGTGAATAGGCGCTCTGGCTGACGATAAGCTGTTCGAGCGAGATGTTGTTGTTGTCGTCGTTGTTAACGACGACAATGGCAACAACAACGACGACGACGACAACAATGTACGTCAGAGAAGAGGTAACGAACAGTCTAACCAACTAATAAACGAATGAATTGTGATAGATATGAAGCCGGTGCAATTGCATCCAACCAGCTGGAGTCATGTATGACGCCGACCAACAACACATTTCGAAGTGTGCTGTGCGCACGCTTTCGGGGCACGCGACAACAATGGCCACGAATACCACAGCTACGATCTTACCATCACCATTTTCATCTTCATTATCATCATCATCATCATGCCCATGCTCGCCCTCACTATCATCCTTACCAGCATTGTCATAATTTCCACTAGCACCACCACCACCACCACCAAGAAGATCACAGTCATCAGCATTATGGCCATCCATGATGATGATTCATTATACGGAATTCCCACGCCAAAATCCCATCAACAGCGGTGATGGTAGGTGGCGACGGTAACTGGCTGGACCGCTGGAACGAGTACGCAACGGGCCGGTCTTAATGAAAACAATATTAATGCTGTTACTGCGGCGGTAGCAGTCTCCAGCAGCAGCAGATGCGGACACTGGTACTACACCCACCACAGCCATGTCACATCTGCTGCCTCGATGATCTAGATACTAGAACTCGCACTAGAAGCTTGTACTAGAACTTGTACTAGCTACTACTACTTCTACTACCTATACTACAACATCGAGAACACCCACTATGACTTCGACGGCGACTCACCAGCCTAGCGAGCCGTGCAACCGCCACCCGCAGGCCGGAATATTCTGTGATGTCGAAGCCAGCCGGGGGCTGGCTCGAAACAGCGTACTCTAACTCATCACGCCAGAAACAAACAAACAAACAGCGTGAGAGAGAGAGAGAGACACACAAAAAGCAAGCGAGCAAACAAATACAATGATCAAAAAGAAGTGAAACGACGATAAAGCGAGAGAGAGGGAAAGAGAGGAAAATCACAAGAGAGAGAGAGAGGGAGGGAGGAAGAGAGACAAATTGCATAGACAAGGATAAAATTACAGAATTGGAGACTTGGTTGAATAAACTGTTGTGTTGTGTTCATTCCAAGAACGTACAGAACGATTGTTTGCGTCGTGTGTATATCTGTGTGTATGTGTGTGTGTGTGTGTGTATGCATACATCATATCCAGCGATCTACCAGTCCAACCAAAAAAACATTTGTTCTTTTTTCAGGTCAATCAGACAACCAATACACAACGAGTGACCCTATCGTTCGGTTAGAGCTCTGTATAGGCAAGTCCGTAAAGTATTATTTGTTTAACATTCACATCAACTAAACATGCCACCACTAAAATGTTCATTTCAGCATTTGCGGGGCTAGCTGCATATGTGAATATATAGGCTGGCAGGTAGATAATGGTCCGAAGTTCTGGTTGAGTTACACATGTGATCAACCACCGACGATATTACGTTGTTGGCAGTAATCGGTATAGCAACATTTTATAGCTTGCTTGGATGATGCAGTTTTACTAGGAATTGTGCCAACTACAACGTTGGTGGTCTAATTTAAAGCACGCAAATGGTTAGAGTAAAACAAAATTAAGGAGGTTGTTTTTACGCAAATAATTGTGGCTGCAAATCTCAAAGTGGGTACGTTCAAGCCAGGCCTAAACGATTTTCAAAGGTTACCACTGGATAACCGACAAGAATATCGCTCATAGCCAAATATTTGTTTTCTAAATAAGAACAGCTTGCAGTCGTTTAGGTGAAAAACTACATAAAAAATGAGCAAATTGAGTATGAACATGATCTACGATAAGCAAAGCAAAGGCTCTAGCAACGAATATGTTCAATATGTCAAACTGTAGAATTTATACCAGTTGATCCCGTCCTTAACTGCGCATGTGTTTTTGGGTTTCTGTTGCTAAATAGTGTTTAACATAACTACCGTTTTAACATTAACTACCGTTTTAACACAGAAGTTAAATATTTTTAGTCTCATGTATTATCTTGAAATGTCAAACAGAAGTCAACAAAAACTTGGCAATCTTCGGGTAGCTTTCTTCCAAAGGTTGAAAGCGTGCTGGTTCAATCGTAGAGAAGTTATTTGTAGGCAGAATATATTTGCGTCTCTTTTCCGTCAAGCTTAAATATGCAGGAACAGCCGTAGCCCTCAGGACTTAATAGTGTAGGATATTTGACGTACGCCTGTCGGAGTGCCTACTAAAACATATTCTGATTTATCTCGCTTTACCGTCAAGAGGTCACGTATTAGCCGGGCTCCATGTATGCTCGTTTTTCTTAAACTGAAACAAGCGTGTGGGTCATGCCATTCCTTCTGCGCGCGTCGCAGAAAACACAAGAAACAGCTAGCGTTTTCCCGGCCCTATTAGGGCTTGCTGAGGCGGTATATATCTCTGCTTCTATTGTTATCCTTTACAAATGTTTCCCCTAGTCAACCAATTAAACGTCTGATCTGGAAACAGCTCTTACCTTTCCTTTTGTAGCAGGTCTACTGGCACTGTTTTACTCAAAACCATGGCTCGCTCCGTCGGCGCAGCACTGCAGCATAGGCTCGTCAGATATGACGTTTCAGTATCCTTTACGAATTGAAGCCGGTATGACATCCAGGAGGATAACCAGGCATCAGCCTATTGTATCTTCGCGCTTTGTTTCTTTACTCATCAGCCACTTGTAATACGTAAATGTACACTAAAACAAAATTTTCTAAAAGGACTACTCTAACGAGCTCTCCTTCCTCTATTTGTCCTTCTTAATGTGTATTTTTTCTTGCTATTCTAAGGGACGAACTCGTTTGGCTGTAGTAGATCTACTCGGTTAATGTAATTAGAAGTTCAAGCATCAACTTAGAGATCGAAGATAAACTTGACTAACTTCTACTTTCATCGAGTGATGCACCTATTTGCATTCCCAAGGCTCATACAAGCATCTCTTCGGTTTCCTTTAGTGGGTTAAGATTAGTGATTCTTGGTTCCTGCTGTCTCTCAACAGGTTATTCGATTCACTTAGTGGTTCGATCAGAGTGCAAAGGTCTTGTACGCATCATTTATCAGCTTCGCTCGATCCGTCCCGTATATCTCTCTTAAGCGCCGACGAATTAATACGGGTTTGTTTTAATGGATTTCCCGACAGGCTGCAAGGATTAAGAGGTCGTTCTGTGTTAGCCAATAATTCAATAAGGAAGATACCGATCCATAGTTACCCCGTCTGTACTCATTTCGTTCCGCACATGGTACATCGTCTGACCATAGTCGTTATCAGCATCACAATGTTCACACTGACGCTGCTGTCTTTTTGTCTTGAACAAAAACACACCCTTTATGCATTTCTTTTATTGAACTCTTAAGGTCACTTTATGGTAACTCCGGATTTGATAGTAATAGGACAGTTTCTGTACCCAGGTAGTAATCCTAAAGCGACGTTATGTTAGCGGGGCAATGGACACTTCCTGGTCAACGTGCGCACATCGGTCGGGGTCTGTAGGCAACCAGATTTTGTCGACAACAGCCAGCGAGAGATTAGTGTGACATCATACGCCTCGCATTGTTCTGATTCAATCAGCATACGCGCATAGCAAAAAAATAATAATAATAATAATAATAATAATAACAAATCTGTTCCAATAATTTCGGCATACGCGTTTGCATCGTTCAGTTCATCTTACTTTATAGCCACCTCTTTGTTTCAACATGTGATATCTCCATTTTGACGCATGCAGTTTGAGGGTCGCCACGTTGCCAAACAGCCGAGTTCAGCGTGCGCGTTAGTACTTCAAGAGTTTTGGCCGTTCCCAGGTGAATTGTTCCCGACCGAAGTGACCATAGGCCGCTGTCTTGTAGTAGACCGGATCCTTGAGGTGGAGCTCTTTGATGATCCGGCCCGGCCGGAGGTCGAAGTTCTGCTTGACAATCTCGAGCAGCTGCTTCGGGGTTTTTGACGACGTTCCGTACGTAAACACCGAGATGGCGATCGGCTCGGCTATACCGATAGCGTACGACAGCTGCACAAGGCAGCGACGCGCTAAGCCGGCCTTCACAATCGACTTCGCCACCCAGCGGGCCGCATACGCTCCGGAGCGGTCTACCTGCCAGGCGAACACGGTTGGAAACAAGCGACGACCAATTAATTATACAACAGTCAACAATAAAAAGCTCTAAAGCCAAAGAAACAGAACATAAATGAAAATGACTAGAAAGTAAGACAGACCTGAAAAACAGAGTGCACACAATGAAAAGTAGTCATTTTGAACAACCTTTTTGTTCGCCTAACATAGCATTTGCATGCCCTTGTCTATCGCCAAAATGAACAAATGCAAATAAAAATGTCGGTGCTGTTGACTCGGTTTCAGACATTTGGCACAGTCGTATTCTATATATATATATATATATATATATATTGTAAAGGTATATATATATATGCCTGTATAGAGTAAGTTTTCTCTATGACAGCTATAAATTTACAATAACAATGTGGACGTTTCTCGGTGCACTCTTAGTAGTGGTGGCAGGATTACTCGTATTACTGCTGTTTTTGCTATTACTGCAATTTCGATCATAAAACGTACAGTGTGAACGTTTTCTGGACAACTGTTTCTAAGCAATGTGTTTCTAAGTTGGATTAGCCTAGCAAGGCTCGAAGTGACAGAACCAATCGCAAGTTATTATTAGAGTATATAGCTGTGATTACCTCGAGGTGAAAAAAGACGTTCATCAGCTTCGTCATGTAAGGCAAGCTCAGCGATTATCGGTATTAATTTGTCATGAACTACAGTAAGGAGTGTTTTCGAAGTGTATTCGCTTCTGAACAGATGTTCAATCCATGGTCGTACAACTTCACTACATTTATCACGCAGATCTGAGTGACAGCAAAAGCATTTTATTAAACTACATTCAGAGGCATTGAGCATTAGGTAGATAAACTATGAGTATGCCTTAAATTTCTTTCAAAGCAGTGATTCAGAGCGTTTATCCGAAAATTAAGAGCTGTAACTCTACTATAAAATTTGCAAAATGTCTACTGTTAAAATTAAGTTTAACTATTAGAAGTTTAACTTAATTTTAACATTGGGCTTCGGGTGCAGTGATTTGGTGTTAGAACACTACCTTCGCTCATTTACGCATTTGTTTTAACGATATTTTTTGTGTGGATTAGGCGTACAAGACAAAGTGGAAAAACGTGTGTGTGCCAATTTTCCTTAAATAAAAGTGAGGTACAGAGCAAGATTTCAAATTACGAAGTCACAATGTTAGCACTATGTTTTTAATTAAGTCGAAAATAGGGCTCTATCATCTGTTAAAACTATGCTTATGTGTTAAAAGTTGAAGTCAGTTTTAACTGTGGACTTCCGAGTACGGTGCTTTGGCGTTACCATAAAGACCAATCCGCCTTCGCTCACTAACACACCCCAACATTTGTTCTAGCGATTAGGTTGCTCGGGGAGTTTGTGTGCTAATTCCCGTCAAACAGAACCGAGCTACAGAGCAGGATTGCAAATTACGAAATCACAATTTTCGCACTCTGTTTTCAATCCAGTCGAAACAGGGCTCGATCATCATATTCATGGCACAAGAGCAGAGCAAAGCCCTGACGCTGGCTAGGCAAGAGCATTCAGATGGTGTCCACAACTTTGCCACCTTTATGTGATTTGGTAAGTATATTTGCGCTTTTATGACTATACATTTTGTTAGAACTACTCAAGTAATTTATTAACTATTAACAAATGTAAATCTACATGTGACGTGCTTACATACATCGTGTGTTCGTTATTGGTCACACAATGTTTGCCTCACGTCAGGCATTCATCGTAAATACGCAGCTATAAATAAGGTGTATAGTATTCACAAATATACGACAAAAAAATCTCCGAATAAATTCGCAATTAAAACAAATTGATTTGGGTTCTTCCAGGGTTCAAACTGCCCCAATTAGCCTGAGATGCAAGTCAAATATTTTTGGGCAAGATGGTTTCCTAACACGCTGCAAAGATACCAGACTGACAACTGACCAATTTGCGCATACTGGCAGCTTTCTAGTACAACAGACACGAATGCATGGTATGCCAAACCACCATTACGTATTACTCGTATGAATTATTCTCGTGCAGATTTATATAATTCAGTTGAGAATTTGCCTGCTTGGTAAAAAAACGTTTGCCCGGGCTAGATAAAGCTCTCACTGGTTACACGTGGTTAGCGGTAGTCTTAGAGCACGAAAAGCGAGATGGCCAAAGTTAGCCGTGTAGAATTCTGCCCATCGGTGATAGAGCTTCGCTCACCTTGGTTGGATCTTTGCCAGAAAAAGCGCCTCCACCGTGGGCACCCCACCCGCCGTAGGTATCGACGATGATTTTTCGCCCCGTTAAGCCGGCATCACCCATTGGGCCTCCTTCGATGAACGTTCCGCACGGGTTCACGTGGATTATCGTCCGTTCGTCCAAATACCTTTGCGATAACACGTTCCAACAACCGGGCTTACAATAGCAATATTAGCGCATTCTCTAAGGCACTCACAGACACAGCTTTAATTACATAACAAGGTTAATAAACTCATGCTTGGAAAACCTGGCACACATTTTGAATTATCGTTATTCTTTTCTCTGAAAAGACCGGCGCAGAACGCCTAGCATGTCTGGGACAGAAACGAAAATTATGCCGGCCGGTAGGTGCCAAGAAGCATACTAATGGCCGGGCCATCCTCAGTGACCACCTCAAACATCAACACGAACTATATATATTATATATATTCGTTTACTGGCGATATTGTCTATTTTATATAACATTTTATTGTTGGCTTTATTAACACGTTCTGCATCCGCAATCCAATCGATGTGCAGCAAACAAAGCTAATATAAGTTAGCAGTTATTTTTATTACAAATAAGTGTCAACCCCTCGCCGCCGCGCCTAAGGACAGCGGTCAACAACTTCAACGTTCAGACTCACTTCTTTGGAATGACCGCTCTCACCACTACCTCTGCGACCTGCTCGCGGAGCTCGTTGAGATCGATCTTCTGGCTGTGCTGCGTGGACACGACAACCGTGTGCACTCGCAGCGGGACGGCCGCTCCATTTTCAAAACGGTATTCGCATGTCACCTGTGAGGATGACCACAGAGCCATACAAAAACAGACAACAAACCGACCAGGTATAGACAAGCAGCCTGCATGATGAGAAAATCTAGAGAAGAACAGCCCCGCCCCACGCACTGATGGCAGAACGTCGTTGGAGCTAGTTTCGTTATGTCATCGGCACTCTCGCACTCTTCTGTACGAGCGCCGACTACGTGAACACGAATTAACGTAGCCTAATTCGTGCATTCTTCTGGATTTCTTTGTACGCAGCTTCTGGATCTCGATATCTGCAAAATCCTTAGTGTTGCACGTATGCACGGATACCGGCGTCTCACGATGCGTCCTAATCGAGCGTTATCCTTTCATGAATCAGCCAACGCCACCATCACCACCGCTACTTCACCAGATCCCCGGTCATACCTGCCTATGTTTGTGCTTATGTAAAATACTTGTACACATGTATCGTACGTGCAAGGAGGTGTGCAAGTGGCCCAGCGAATAGCAGCGTCACCCGCTGACTGACAAAATTGAAGGCACGCTATCATCACTAAGACGTCCGTTCACCAAAGCAGAGAACTATTTGGTCGTGCAACAGAATCAGACCGGGCAGTGTTTATCTACGAATGTATAGATATAACACGACTGAGCTGGTGCTGGTGAACTGGCTGCTCGTTTACCGCCTCCCCCTAGATAGCCTCGTTCGTTGCCTCCTCCTCTCTGCTACCTCTCTGACCTCATCATCATCATCATCATCATCACCTGTGTCTTGGAATCGGGCCGCGCCCACCAGAACGTGCCGCTGCGGCGTAGCTCTGCGAGACGCTGGTTCATTTTGTGCGCGAGCACGATGGTCAGCGGCATACACTCGTCCGTTTCGTCGGTGGCGTAGCCGAACATGAGGCCCTGATCGCCGGCGCCGATCGAGTCCTCGTCGCGGTTCTTGTGCACCCCGCTGGCAATGTGCTGATTCTGCTGCTCGATCGTGACGACGACGTTGCACGTCTTGTAGTCGAACCCTTTCGACGCGCAGTCGTAGCCGATCTGCTGAACAGTGTCACGCACCACCTGCTGGTAGTCGATCGTGCCGTTGGCCGTGATTTCGCCGGCCAGCAGAACCATGCCGGTCTTCGTGGCGGTTTCGCACGCCACCTTCGCATTGGGGTCGACCGTCATGTAGGCGTCGAGCACCGCGTCGCTGATCAGGTCGCACATCTTGTCCGGGTGGCCCTCGCCCACCGACTCGGACGTGAACAGAAATGTGCTGTCATCGCCGGGCAGTTCCTGGTGGCCGTCGACTGACGGGCCCGAAGGGAAGTCGCGGTTCGGCATTTCTATATACCGTAGGCGTAGATCAAAGGGCTTGTTGCAGGGCACGGAGGATTGTCGATGGATGTCGAGGACTTTCGGATGGCCCGCCGGATTGCAACCTGCTTCGCTGTGTAACGAGAAACGATCGGTACACTGAAACCCCCGAGATCGAGAAACAGCCTCAATCAAATATAGTTGTAGAGAGTTGTAGGTATCCGCAAGGTCAGCGACTATTTGCCGGACGCTTGGGATCGTGGCAACAGGAAGCGCCACGAATCGTCTCTACAGCAGTAGAGTAGTACTTAACTGTCCGGTGGTAAGGTTTGTCTGCTCAACAACGGCGGCTCGTCGCACTTTTAGAGAGTGTGACGCGACGAAACTCAGCTGAGAGCGGGTACTCGAGAGCGAGTTGAATATCGAGTGGGAAAGGCGACACTGCCCTAGAACACCAGACAGAATAACAGACAGACACTAAGGGTCATTTATGTGTCGCTCTTACGGTAGCTGCATGCAGGAAACGCCTGTATGCGGCCCAATATGCAGACATTGTAAGTCAATTTGGTGATCGTACACATGAATGTGAGTTGTTGTCGAAAGAAGTTGTTCATATATCCATTTTATATTATATATATATATATATATATATATATATATAGTGCCATATGTATCGGCATTTATTCTTGCGTTATTGCATGGGCGTGCATTGCGTTAAGCAAGCGAGAATACACAGCTAAATTTTTCTAATTCCAGGTACACGATTTTGTCTTTGTGGGCACCCGAAGCGAAAGTAACACTACCGTAGTGATGGAACGATGTGCGAAAGATTGGGACTCGACCAGGTTATGAACCGATACGTCAAAGAACGATCCACTCTCAACACAATTCCGGTCGGTGACAGCAATAAGGATAGTACAACCACCAACAAACATCGGTGACGGCTGTTGCTACTGTTGTTGTTGTCGTTGTCGTCGTTGTCGTCGTAGTTGTTGTTGAGATCGATGTCAATGTGGATCCAACGCTTTGATTGCGCTAACCGCGCCAGCTCAATAATCTCTCGAAAGATAGCAGAAGCTTTGTTGGTGACTCCTTCGAGTTGTTCCGTGCCACGTTAAGTCTGCGGGGAAAAGATAAGGATTGATTCCTACTATTTTTGGTTTGGCGGCACGCTATTGGTGATACTATCGATGGCTGGCCTACGTCGCATAAGATAGAAGAGTGCCCCCCTGCTGGTGTGACAACGGCTGAACAGCCGCATGTGGTAGTACGACGTATAGAGAGCATTGCATGGTATTCACAATAGATTGCATTTTTTCGTAATCGAGTGGTCGCTTTTCCTTTATATATATGTATATATATATATATATATATATATATATATATATATATATATATATATATATATATACATCATATTATGTAGTAGGTTGCTTAATGAAGCATAAGTATCGAGATACAGCTCCATATTCTTAAAAAATAGTCAACGTATGTGAACCTTATACGACAAAACAACGGAAATATGTGCTCTTATGTCTTTTCTATATTTCTTGTTTTTTAAATGATTTACCCAAATCTGTTATTACTCTGATTGGAACAAAAAATCTATAAATGAGTTTCAATTTGCGTAGTATACAAACGAAATGCATGCAACGTCCTATGCAGATCAGTATAAAAATAGTGCGTTTGCGTGCTTAACACAGCCAGTTTCCCATAATACGTGCTAGATCAAGAATAACTAAAAGCTCAAATGCTAGTAAAATCACCGGATAGTTTAGAAGGCTCAGACCTACACAAACATGTTTCGTCAAGGAAGTGACACACGCGATGGGGAGGGGGCCACAATTTAGCCACAACTAAGCTGCATGGAAGCCGTAATGGCCACTTAGTGATGTCTACAACCGTATCTGTTATTATATATACATATATACATTAACAAAAATAGTGTTATAGACAAGAATATGACAGAAGGACAATAACAGTCACAGAATTCAGAGCAGAATTCAACCCTATGCGTTTCCCTGAATTGACTAATGTCGAACAATTTGCGCTGCTTTTCACCACATTACTCCAGTTGTTGCCATGCTCTTCTGACGCCAAGAAGCGCATAATTCTGCCTGCCAGCGATAAAACCTTTGACAGTGCTCGTTAAAATTACATGCTAAATGACAGTGCGCAAAACAGCGCGAAAATTTCACAAAGAGCAAAAGACTGAGAGGCAGAAAGCTATAGATTTACGAGATTGCTCGCAACATGCACAACGATTCCTCAGTATACTCTGTCATAAGTCAAAAATCCGTGGAATAGATCGGCTTATATTATAACTTATAACGTGTAACACACATATTTAACTTAATTTCATTAAAACGTCGATTGTTTTCATTTATAGTTTTACTCATAGCTCTCCAGAACTCAAAACGCAGCATAGCGTTAGCTCTTGCATACTGAGGCGTCTTATGTGGCGTGCAAATAATTAAAATGGCGTTTCACGATAGAAGTACGCAACGATCTGCAGAAGTGTACTCATCCAAACGCCATATTGAGCAGTGCTGTCCAGCGAGTGTCTTTGGGCTGGAACTCTCCCGAGCTAGTCGAGGAATGGACAGTTGTACGTTATCTTGAAGGGAAAAAGTAACTCAACGGAATCATTCCATACCATCGAATTTCAAAATGAGAGTGCCTGCTATAAGCTGTTATCGTTTCTGTTAGCGCGCAGATTGAGTTAGTTACTAACGAGAAAAGCACCATCACCATGGAGCAGCATAGCGTCAGGACGCAGCACTTGATCGGCACAGCTTGTACTTGAGTAGCATAGCATCTTAGTAGTAGAATTTCTCGAAAATCAACCTAAATGTCTATGACACGAGATGCCTGGCCCACTAAGCGGCATCTCGCATTGGTTTTAAGACATTTTTACGCTAGATTTCAATTTATGTTGTGTCCAAAACCATACAAGCTTAGATACAATGGATGATTTAGCCTCTGCCTACCGCCGAACTTCGCAAGGATAAAAACGCCGAACTTACTCGGCAAGGAACACATGGGCTAAAGGCAAAACGTCGGCTACAAGACGAGAGAGTAGAAACCTTAAAACCTAAAACAGATCACGAAGTAATATAAGCTGGTGGTGACGGGTATTTTTTTCATAACGAGGCGAAAGGGGCACATGATTTATGGGTATGGCCCGTAACACCAACAATGCTCGGTTCAAGTCCGGCACGGCCCCGTAATCTCTAGATGTGCCTAAATGCATTTCCCTTTTAAAATGTTGTTTACATTATTGTGCTCGGGGTCATCGTCGATGCCATCCACACAGTGCACACAGGTTTCAGAGAACGCTTTGCCTATACGAAAGAGATAGATTTCAAAATCTCCGTGGCCAGTGAGACACTGCGTAAGGAAAGAGTTGATTTCCCCCGCTGGGCGGTCTATCCACTATTCTATGTCCGGGATGAGCAGGCGAGGTGAATGACCTGGGGTGAGCCTGTGGGAATGACATTCCATTCTTCTTGCCATTACCTTATCGTTCTATACCTCGCAGCTTATTTGTTGGACTCAGGCCCTCCTTCCCACATCCTTCTCTTTTCATTTACTATTAAGCCCCAAGGTGAAGAACCAGCCAGTACCAGGACTGAGACTCGTCATTCAAAAATATAACCAATAATGTATCATACACACCGGTAGCCGCGCTAACAGTTGTCGCTATTTTTGTTGACGCTGCTAGATCACCGTCCACCCAGCGGATTCATAACTTTGGCTATCCCGATGCCGATATATATATATATATATATATATATATTAGACATAACATGAAATCATTATTATTATGACATAAAGACGGTATCTACTACTATATTATATATAGTAGTAGATACCGTATTATATGTATTGTGTTCAGTACGACTTGGTTTATTACCAACCTTTATTTGAAAGTAACGGATGCTCAAAAATATTCTTACCTATCGCACTGTATGGATGTAAGTATCTAGACGTTTTAACTTGAGAAGCAGACTCTACTCTGTTCTCGTTCAGTCAAAACAAACGCAGTTAAACGTTCTTCGAGCAGTTATGAACATAGCCCAGCCCTGGGAAGATTCGGATCCCTGGGAAGATTCGGATCGGACGCACAGAACAGGGTACAAACTTTTTTTCACGAAATGCTAATTTTTTATGAGTCAATTTTTTATGAGTCCGTAGCGGCCACCGCAGGGCCTAATGTGATAGATAGAAGAGATTCGGTACCCAAATAATACAGTCGATTATTGAAGTAGCGAAAAAGCGAGCGGCAGTTCTTAATGTCCAGTCTGGATCTAGATAAACTACGAAGTCTTATAGTCACTTTCACTAGCTTATGTTAGAGAACACGTTGTTTCACACTTTATAGTTTCTGAGAAACAGGACTTTTGTAAGCCTCAATATCCTTAATAGGACCACATTTCTTAGCCAGCGAAGTAAACGCATTCAATAACGATGAACGATAGCAAAAACTGTTGGTGTATGGGCAAATATATGTGTACATACCGACTTCTGACACTTGGAATCGCGGCATGACGGTGCGAATTTTTCCGTAGCGTTTTCTTAAGAAGCAAACTTTTTCAAGCGAAGATTTGCAGACTAATGCTTAAGGTTATAGATAAAAACAAAATACATACATTCACATGTGGGTACTCTTTGTTTACGGGCGTAAGTACTTGCTGGTTAAATGTTGTATTTAATGCTGTAGTCGAAGTGGTTATCATTAGGGTGGGAATCGTTGCGGAATACAGGAGTGTTTTTACAAAGGGTTCTGTACATGTAGGCAATGTGTTAAGCTTTTGATAACGTTGCTTGCAAAACGCGGCACTGTAGAATTGTAGTTATAGCCTTAGTGATATCTTAAAGTGTAGTTCAACATGTGCCAAATGAAACCTCAGAGAGAAAGAGAGGGGGGGGGGAATAAGAAGGTTGCAGCCGGTGTAAAACCTTTAATTTAATTTACCTCTATGAAAGACCAGCAAATACCTATATTTGCAGTTTTCATTAATTGTAATTCTGCGTTTACACGGCGCCGCGGAAGTGTTACTAGCTTGAGACCACACCCTCCGATCATTGAAGGCAACCCACCGGGACTCTTAAAGAAACAATTTCTGTGTCATATTCGCCGACAATGTCGTCCAATATAGCCAGATCTTAATAGATCAAACAAGTGTAGTCCGCACAAAAAGGAAAACGGCATTCGCAGGCTACAAAAACGAATGCCCAATTAATTTCAAGTGGATGATCTTTCTTAAACAGATAATTTACTGTTTATCAATGGCACAATTTTCGAATTTGTGCTACATGTACTTATTCAGATAGATATTCCTGCAGCGTTCAATTATGGTACATTGACTTCAGACATTAACACTTACTTTGGCGCTGTACAATTTAAAATAAATAGATAGATTCAAAGGCACATTCATCGGGATAGTTGTTAGATTGCTACATAGTTTACACGGTACTACGACTTTACGCAGTTCCGGGAAGATACCAAGATATAATGCAAGGTAACTCATACGGCGGATTAAGCGTACAGGACATCACTTTGTACTACTCTCACTATGGCGACAGGGCTAGCGTCATCACCAACAACTCATATGGCGACTTTAATGTAAACTTCGTTCTCTTGACAGAAAGAGTCTTGTCTTTTCCTTTATAGCTAATTTTATTGTATGCCCCTGCATAGATCTGCTAACTCGCGGTGCATACATTACCACGTATGTTCTTTCACAGTTGGCATCCCATAGTATTTAGCCCACTACTTCTTTATCTGGCATTTTCTGCCTTTTTTTTTAGCAGTCTTGACATTTACAATATAGTAATAGGCCAGCCAGGTCAGGCGCCCCCTATGAGATACTTCGCTCTTTAATAACACTACCCTTCTAGTGGCTAAGTCTCTAGGGATTTCTTGACTGTCCTCTAGGATTGCGTTAATACAATACAATACAAGTCTCTTTTTATTAAAGAAGGGGTTTTAACAACTCACATATTTTGTCGCCGTCCCGTGCGCGGCGGGCCAGGCGCCACGCAAAAGCATTGTTAACGACTTCGGCATTGGCTATTTCCAGTGCGTGAATAGTTACGCCGCTCCGTAAGTTGTTCGTCCTTGCAGTGAAAAACTTTGAAAGTCGATTTTCTTTTATGATCTGTCTAAAAATACGAGTGTCAACCCGTCGTTAGTACTCCTCTAGACTAGGGTGTACAATTTGGCACGAGCAATTTTGCAGCGCCAGGACAGACGCTTAATGAACCTGTCCTGCACGCGTTGCAGCAGTGCCACATCTTTCTCATAGAAGGGTGCCCAGACATGAGCGCAATACGTGAATTTCGGTACTACTATTGTTTTGTACAGTTTTATATACATTTTAAGGTCCTGCAAGATAAACGTTCTAAGAAGAAAGTTGCACAGTCGAGTCGCTGCAGTCGCTGTTTCCACAATATGTTGCCGGAACTTAAGTTGGCGATCAAACGTCACTCCCAGGTCTTTGTACGCATTGACTTCATTTATAATGTTTCCGTCCATGTAATACTTAGCATAATTTGCGCATTTTGGAACAGATATCTCCATTCGGTTAGCTTTAGACTAGCTGGATATGAGATTGACTGCTTTCTGCAGTTCCGTTCGATCCCGGTCACTGTGTACTTCGGTATAAATCTTGAGTTCATCAGCATACATTTTGTAAGTGACATTGAGTGCGCTGAGAGCACGGCCTAGATCAGTGACAAAGATCGCGTACAATAATGGGCCTAAGCAGGAGCCCTGAGGGACTCCTGACGTACATCGCCCGCTGCTAAATAAGGAATCATCAACTCTCACCCTGAAAGTTCTGTCTGACTAGTATGCATTGAGCCACTTGATTATACGAGGGCCGATTCCAAGTGAAGCAATTTTTACCAGCCAAAGCGTATGGTCTACCCTGTCAAAGGCGCGCGAGAAGTCAAAGTACAGTACGTGGTGGGTGACTCTTCTATTACGCGCGAGGGCCCAGTCCTGTGATACTTCGAGGAGTTGAGTTCCGGTGGAGCGCCCTTTGGTAAAACCATGCTGATTGGGATCCAAGTGGCCGTTCGCAGATAAGAATTCTGTGATGTTGTCGACGACGATTTTCTCTATGATTAAACATGGGATAACACATTGGGCCACAGGTCGATAATTTTCCGGCAGATACCTCTTGCCTTTTTTGTGGATGGCTGTGACGATAGATTCTTTAAATAAAGTCGGCACCTCACCATCCTCGAAGGAACGAGTAAGAATCATTGAGAGCGGACTCGCCAATTGCGCAAACAAAATTGGTGGAAGTCGGTCAGGAGTCACGCCTGACCTCCTCTTCAGTGTCTGCATCTTCTGAAGCACCACGTCAGCTGAAAAAGTGGTATCGTTGAGATGTGCTGCTGATGTGGACGGAGGGAGGTTGACAGATTGCCCTGATGGGATGTAGACACTCTCAAAGTATTGCATAAGAGCGTGGGCTTTGCCCGAATTTTCAACAAGTGTTGAGTCTTCTACTTTAAGAGCAGAAATACCGCTGTGTAGGTTGAAGGCGCTTATTCGCGTAGCGAAAAAAGCTTTTAGCATCTCTAATATTTAGGCGTTTTTCCTCTAACCGTCTGTTTCTGGTGGCCGCTCGGGTCAGTTGGCGAGTTAGGGTGCGCCGTTTGTCCGGCGTCATGTCATGTTCCAGGGCGGCAGATACCCGTCGAATAAACGCGTCAATTCGAGAGAATGGTGGTTGACAAAAGGGGGTAAATCCCTCAACCAAATACGTGATTAACTCTAGAAACTTCATGTACTGACTCTGAACTGAGTCGCATTCGAAGAAAAACATTGACCAGTTAGTTAATGCGAGGTTGGCAGCAATAGCATCGAAATCCATTTTTCCGTAGTTAAGTCTCTCTTTCCTTTGGGGAAGTGATTGTCGAACCGCCAGTTTGAAAGTAAAGTGCCATATGATCCAACTTGACGGGAGGCGCGCAAACTTTCAAGTCCGTAATTGAGTCAACGGCATCTGTTAGTATGACATCTAGGATGTTTTGTTTTCTTGTAGGAATGGTAACCAGCTGGGTGAGACCATTTGCGATGCAAAACGTAGTCAACAAATATTACTTTGAGGTTTCAGAGTCAGGAATAGTGATTGGATGCCAATTTATTGCAGGCTGGTTCAAATCGCCAGTGATGATTACTGGATAGTCGACTTGCACTAATTCTTCCAAGTCGTTTCAGAGCTCTGCCATCCGACGTACTAGTTTGGTGGATTCGCCAGTCGGTGAAAAATATGTACAAATTATTCTGTGCATCATATCAGTGCCGCACATTATGTCAATAGCGACCGTTTCGGATACAGTGTTTGCAGACACTTCGCAACATTTGAGATCGGGACGCGCAGACACCACCCCCCGCGCGTCCGAAGCGACGTCTGCGGTAAACATTGTAGCAGCCCATAGATACCTCTCCAGATGAGACGGTCTCGCTGCTAGCCCACGTCTCAGTGACGCAGACAATGTCAATTTCAGCTGAGGAGCATTATTGGCGAAGAGAGTCGCATGCAGCGTTCTTTATTAAACGCACAGCGTTAAATGAGAGACAGCTAACCAATTTATATTTGTATTCGGGCAAATCGTTTTTAGAATCTGTCAAGTTATTTGAGTCCAGTGATGGTGGTCCGAGTCACGCTACGGCAGGAAATGTGTCAACTACCGCAATGTGTCAACTACCGCAATGTGTCCTCCCCGGTCCCTAAAGTCCATAATGTTGGTACCAGTTGCCCACAGCTCCTCATTGAACATCTTAGCGTAATCGATGGCCGACACATCAACAATGAAGCAGGAGTGTGTGGCATATTTAGGTTGTACCCTTTGCACCTTATACGCGCCGACACCATTCGCCTTCAGGTGAGCGTACACATGTGCCGCGCTGATGTTTTTCTCCAAATTTGATATAAATATTTGGCGGCTTTGTAGTTGGAAGCGCGAAACGGGTAGCTGGGAATGTTGTTGTTTCTGCTGTGAGTCAGTCGCAGTACTTGGAGTTCGCCCAGTCGGCCTCTTGTTATTTACATTGCTGGACTGTTCAGCTGACTTGGAAGGGTCGCCAACCCGTAGAAATCGTCGCTGGCCACGTTTGCCCGCCTGAACCTTGTTCCATCCTGGCTGCTTAGTTTCGGGCATATTGTTGCGATGTTGTGCACTGTCGCTCCTCCCACTAAATAACACTCTTGAGGATGAGCGTTGGGGCCGTGACGTTAGGCGACGTGCAAGTGGCGTGGCGTCACGATGATGTGTAGTCCGACTTTGGTCCTGGTTAGGTTTACTTGCAGCTTCCTTGCGAGATGCATACAGTTTCTCCACCTTGGCGGCGAGATATTGCACCTGCCGATCAAGCTTGACGTTGGACTTGCGTAGTGCACGCATTTCTTTGAGAAGTGTGCGCAACATCTTGGCTGTGGCGTCTGTTGCTGCCTCCCCCCCTCTTCATCCTCTTCCGTTAATCTATACTAATATTCATAAAAACATGTTTAAAGGTACCTGCATGTAGGTATACAAATCTACCGTATATACAAGATAAATAAACATTTAATTTGACGGTTTACTCGGCTTATAGATGCCCTTTGCGATGCAGAGTCACGATGCACTCGATTACCTTTCTTGTTCTCTTTTTCTCTGTATATATACTTATGTTTTCTTTATTAACACTCATTACTAGGTAAAATATGCTAATTGCATGCCATCATTGGTAGAACTGGTACATTACCTTGTTATTGGTGGCATCAAATTTTAAAGAAGGTGTATAATTTGTATTTTTTTTCCGCACTACGACATCTTTGCTACTCAACCTTTGAGATTCCACCCCCAGATCAATATTCCTATATTTAATTCCCACTTGGCCGATTGACAGAACAGGCTACTAAGATTGGACACACGCGAGTAAACAAAAGCAGCATTTATCGATGCTAAATATGGTTCCGGCTCCATACCGCGGCAACAAACTTCTCTCCGTAAAACGCAAAACAAACACCTTAGCATTAGACGATCCCTGCTTAGCCTGTTTAGAAACATTCTGTCTGTGAATTATATCAGCTTTTCTGTGTAGGAATAACAGTGACGCGCCGACTGTCATAATACAAACATATATGACTCCATGTTATACCCTCACTTGGTCTGAAATTACCATAAACTTATTCACAATCAGTCTCTAAGTTAGGGTGTGAAGAGAAAAACTTCAACAGCGATGCCCGTGGCCTTTGTGCAGTAAAACATAGAATTCGTTCGGGTTAACGCATGTAGCGCGGTCATGGATGTTTGTTTAAAAGCGTCGTTGGCATAACTAATCATTCCAGTGTCATAGGTTGTATTTTCTTACTGACTTTACATGTTAAACTTTATATCTGGCGGCATGCCGTACGGCGCTGATGAAATATTTACAAACGCGGTTATCTATTAGTGGGTATCTCCCGACGACTTAGCGGGTTGTTAGCTTAGTTATTCACACAGTTTAGTTGTCGTCGTTGTCAGTTTTGTTTGAAGCACGCCTTTCGTCAATGCAACGAAATATATAAGAACTTATATATAAGAGCTCCTCTCCACCGACGTGTCGAAATTTTTCTATTGCGCAATAACACCGCGTAAAGTTTTCGGGCTAACCCTCAGCCAATATTTAACGTCCACGGGACTGCTTTTCGCATTGCTTCATAGACGAGCCCCTCATAAATACAAATGTGCAACGGTGGGGATCGAATCCGCTGTGTCTCCTCCGGTTGCGAGGCGCAGACGAACGCACCACGCCACCGAATAACACCACAATACTTCAGTTATATATATATATATATATATGATCGGTAGAACTCGGCAAGAAAAACTTTCTTTCAATGGAAGGAGCGGCAACGTCTTGTTTAGGAAAGATGAACTTGGCAACTACGTAGCGCAGCACGATCACTTTGGTACAAAAATGATGAGCATTAAATTTGCTATTGTCTGAAAGTAGTCTTTTGGACGTACATTTCTGGTCGTTATGGAAAAAAATAGGATTTTGCTCGTAAAAGCGTTAACGTAAGCATAACAACATATCGATTTTTATGACTGTCCTTAATGTGGCTATTCGCTTGTCGCTACGCAAGCTAGCGAAGTGTCTTTCATTGCGCAGAATTTTCCGCTGAACACGCCGGTATGATCGGTATATGATCCCTGTATATATATTTGTTTTTCTTGCCGAGTTCTATTAAATCTTAAAATAAGTACATATTGTTATAACCCTGTATATATATATAAAAAAAAAATTGAGGGGGTGAATACATTTACGCACTGGAGCATGACATAGGAGCCTACCCGCGCGTGTGGGACTCGGCCTCGACGGCTGGATCTTGTTCCGTCGAGACCTATACCCACTAAACACACCTCCTCCTTTAAGCTTCACACTCTGTCAGCCCGGATCTTCATTTAATAGTGCTATGGACTGATAGCTGTGGCGGGTGCCACTCGGACCAACCGGCCGTGGTTACCCCCGAGTTCCCTACCTCATCAGACACGCTTTGCCCATTACGCTGTGAACCCGGTCTTTTGTAAGCAGTGTTTGCTCCTGTTTTGAAATTAACCTTCTCTCTCAGTATCCCTGCAGCCAGTGATCTCCCCTTTTTTCAGTTTTCGCCCGACCCGCATATGTAGCTTGCAAATCCTTGCATGCCCTCTCGAATTGCCTCCTTAACCCCTGCATGTGCCACCCTATGCCTAGTCGCCTGCAATGCCTCACAGACGGCTAGAGTGTGCAAAACACCGTCATCGGCTCTCGTCCGGCAATGGAGGCAGAACGCCGAATGTGCCTTCGTTATTCTATGCAGATACGCCTGAAAATCGTCGTGTTCTGTCAGAAATTGCGTCATGTAGTACGTGAGCTCCCCTTCAGGACGCTCGTTCTACTTCTTGATTGACGGGATAATATCCTTGATAGACCCCTCTGGTTCTCCGCATGGGATCCCATTCCACTCGGATCGCCAACGTGCCTGCGTTTCTTTTCTGGCTTCCTCCTTTCTGAGCAGTGGGTTGTCCCATAGTTGTTTGCGCTTGTCTGCTTTTTGGTCCCACGGGACAGTGCCTGCCAGTACTAGCGCAGCCGGCGTACTAACCGTCCTGTATGCCTGTGTAATCCTTAATGCAGGGACACGCTGCACTTTTCTAAGCAGGTTTCATTTCCTCTGCGTGGAAGTTGCATGCGTCGGCCAGGCTGGAACACCAAACAATGCGATGTATTCTGCGACCGACATCATAAGCCTTCTCTTTGCTTCCTTGGGCCCGTGGATGTTGGGAATTAGCCGGGCAATGTTGGCCGCGGTCTTTGCTGCCTTTGCTACCGCTTGTTTGATGTGCAGGTTACCGGTCATACTTTGGTCCAAGTGGACGCCGAGGTACCTTGCTATATTTACAGCCTTTATCTGGACGTCGTCCAACAATAGCCAGAGGGCATTTTTCCTGCCAATCAGAAGAAAGGCTTCGTTTTTGGCTAGGGCTGGCGTTAAGTCGTTAGTTTCCATCCCGAAAGAACTCTCGGTAAGTGCTTCATTTGCTCGAAGTTCTACTTCAGGCGCGGCTCTAGCCCTTACTGTAACCGCGAGATCATCCGCGTACGCAAGTACAAGTTCGGTTTCAGGAGGGAGGCTTTTTGAGCCCGAGCACTCCATCGTGTGCCAGGTTCCAGAGCAGCGGCCCAAGTATGGACCCCTGTGGAAACCCCGCAGTCATGGGGTACTCCTTGCCCTCGCACCGCACTGCGTGGCAATCCACATGATCTGAGATAAGCCTCTCCATCGATTCTACAATTACTTTCAAGTTCATTGTATTGAAGGCAATTTTGACATCAAAGAGGGGCATAAATCCCCTCGTTTTGAGAGTCTTTATGGCCTCACCCGGCCGTTGCGGAACTTTCTTTAAAGCCTGCATCTGCGGATATTTACATAAAGCTCCTGCATTTGCCACCTCTTCCTAGGGGGCGGGGCGAGGGACCCCCGGGTATACACAAAGTGAAACAGATATATCTGCGGTCACTCACGGTCTCCTTTGTCTCCCTCAGCCCCCACTCTGCCACCAATGGAAAGACCGCCTCGCTGACCATTTTCCGTCTTGCTCTCTGCAAAAGGTTGTCGTAGCGCTGGCAGTTGGCTATCAAGTGGTCGGGCTCACCACATTTGATGCATAACCGTGGCCTTATGGTCTTGGGCCTTATGGCCTGGCCTATAGTACCTGTAGCAGTTTGGGAGCCTGATCCACTCTTTAGGTCTGCACCACCTCGAGCCCAACTAAAGGGTCTTGTGAGAACAGATGGCTCTTGCCACCGTCGGCGACGTCGTAATCAGTGCGTATTAAGCCTCAGCCCTTCCGAGCCTTGGCTCGGCTACTTGATCTTGGCGCCGGCCGGGAGTTGCAAGGTCCTCTGCAGCTCCCTCTCAATCTGCTCTCCGTCGAGGGGTAGGTCAATTCCCCACGGGCCGATATTCTGCCCCTGGTTTAGCTTTCGGCAGCCGACCTGCATCTTTGCGGATTCCCGAATGGCAGCCGTCATTTTTGTCCCGCGCCCTTTTTACTCTCCTCTATTCTAATAATAAGGTTATCCTCTTTACCTTTGACTACCGCCTTACCATTATCCCCGCCCCGTCCTGTTGCGTTACGTGTTCCCTCACACCACGGAGTTTGTTGGCCAAGGTTTTTCCTTCCTCGACCTTAACCCTGAGGGTGCTTCCCGCTCCATTCAAACCTGCTTCACGTATTTGAACAGCAGATTACTTGTGTTACCTTGTCATATCTAGGGAGGTTGCCTGCACGCGAGTTGACGCTGTTCATAGACTGGCAAGTGTGAGACTAAAATAGGTACTTTCTTTCAGGCAATAACTTACACAATAACTGGTAATTTAATTGGCTAAAGGTTCTAACCAGAGTCATGGTTTTAGAACTTACCAATAATGCCAGATTTATATCTTGATACTCATCTATCGCTCTCTGTCTTTCTCCCTTCATCTCACTGTGAATATGAGATTTGACAAAACGCTAAGATTGCCAATACTCTCTACCTTGTCGAGATTGGTCTTTATATAATATATCTCTTATAGTGCCCCTTCTTCTATACCTGCACATACCTATGCTTCCCTTATTTAATATATCCCTATCGAATAGACACGCCTATATTTGCAGCCTTCACATCCTGAGTAACAACTACATCAATAACTTTCGCGGCTAAAACAACAACAACAGGCACAAGTTTGCCCGGGATAATATGTAAGCTGCAAGTGAGCTCTCAATAATCGAGCAATAACATTTATAAGACCACTCTAATTAAACACATTAAGTTCAATATTGATATGCCAGATAATCTAAAAAACTATTTAAAATTCAAAACGATATATATATATATATATATATATATATATATATACATATATCAACTTTAAAGATTACAGTTATTATTAATAACTACGTTCGGAACCTCGGTGATGAGACCGCAAAATATGGCGTTGCAATAATAAATGCCAGCGTTTGATTGGCTGATTAAAACATGTTTTGTTAGAAATGATAATATCGTATTAATTACAAACTTTTTTTTTCTCGCGTTCGATTCGCTGAGAGCGGACGTACGTGCGATTCGCTCTTGTAAATTGGTGGCATTTAATAAGATCAAGCGCCTTATCTACAGTGATCTCTACCACAGAGATTGCCTGTGTAGCCGAGTTTTCAGTGCTGTGCATTCCTAAGCGTGCCCAAAAGTTTTAATCTTTTTCTAGTGCGCAGGGCTATTCGTGTCCGTTCATTGACAAACGTACAGATCATCTTATCACATCTACACCGATCTGGAAGTTGATGCGTCAGGCACCTTCGACCTCAGTGTTAGCGACCATCTCGCTATCTGGTGTCGAATACCGCTTGTCTTGAATCGCCGTCCCTCAACGAAGGCAATTCGGACCGACACCAGATTATTAGAGCACATAATTCGAAATGAAACTTGGGCTCCGGTGTACTTGGCTCAAGACGCTGAAACAAAATATAATGAGTTCCATGACCGTCTAATGGAGCTCATCGATACATGCTCATCAATTACACACCGACGCCACAAAACACAGTGCATACACCCGGAGCTGAAAAATCTTATCGCCGAGAGAGATCGTTTGTGGCGCTCTTTGCAGAGCATTCGTAAACGATCCCCGAACAGCATACGCGTACTTAGACTGCGAGAAGAGTACAACAAGATGAGAAATAAAGTGCAAAATCGACGGACCAAATTGGAGCGCCAGCGACTTCGGGCTATGGTCGATAGGGACTCGACCAACGGCCGACCGATCTGGAAAGTTGTGCGGCGCGCAAAACAGGTTGACAAAGTGCCCCCGGTGCCCAAGCTGGATATTGAAGGCGAAGCGATCACGGACCCCGCGAAGGTCTCAGAGGCTTTTAACACTTTTTTCACTAATAGTGTCGCCTCATCCTTACCAAATAATCCCATAAATGAGCGTGTTATTAAAGAAAATCTACCAGAACACACCGCGACGATATTTAGTTTTAAAAAGGTGACGAAACTACAAGTGTTAGCTTTACTTAGTGGTATTGGGGATCCAGCAGCCGGCTACGACGGTTTGCAGTCTCACATTATCCACCACGTAAGATCTCACATCGCTGACCCCCTGACACACATCATTAATGCCATGATAGAAGAAGCAGCGTATCCTAGTCGCTTAAAGATCGCCAGAGTGGTACCGATCCACAAAGGTGGTAGTATGAGCGACCCGTCAAACTACCGTCCAGTGAGTGTTTTACCTGTTTTAAATAAGATTATTGAAAAAACACTTGTTAGCCAAATGACGAGGCATCTCGAAAGCAACAACATGCTCTCGGGCAACCAATTTGGATTTCGCAAAAACCGGGGCACAGGTCATGCTGTCTTGCGGCTAGTTGAGAGTACCCGTTTCGAGTTAGATAAAGGACTATTTTGTGCAGCACTTTTTTTAGATCTTAGACGCGCCTTTGACAGCGTTCGTTCAGATATTCTCCTACTTAAATTCAAGCACCTGGGCTTTGACGAGCACGCTATTAAACTGCTATCGGCGTACTTCCTCGGGCGTCACCAGCTTGTGGACGTGGGGGGAACCCGGTCGGAACTGCTCCCGGTTTTGCTAGGTATACCTCAGGGCTCATGCATTGGCCCACTAGCCTTCCTCTACTTTATAAATGATATGGAAAATATCGCACGAGGAGCCGCTATCATTTATGCTGACGACAGCACTTTTAAATATGTTGGGCAGTCTGGTGAGGAGGTACACCGGGTGATGATGCAGGATATCACTGCCCTCAACGCTTGGTGTGCAGCAAACCGTATTGCTATCAATGCAAAGAAAACTCAGGTGGTGGTCTTCGGACAGGGTAACGCCATTCCTCGAATGCCACCTGTAATCATAAATGGCCACCTGATTCAACCCAGCGACTGTGTCAAGGTCCTGGGTGTAATAGTAGATGCAAAACTCTCTGGCAACGCGCATGTAGAGACCCTTATCCGTCGACTTGCTGTCATCACAAACTCATCAAGATACATCAAGAACCAAATTGGAGCATCTTCATGCAAGCTGCTCTACAACGCCTTTTTCTTGAGTCACCTTACGTACGGGTCGGAATTCTGGACTGCCTGCAGTAAGGGTTGGGCGCAGCGACTGAGTGTGGCACAGGGGCGCTTTCTTCGTATGTTTCGGGGATCGGCCAGTCGAGAGAGAAAACAACACAATATTTTAGATATAGAAAATACCATGCGCTATTTAACCTTGATAGTGATGTTTAAGAATATCCATGGGATTGGGCCGAAGATACTAGAACTTGATCGCCTTGGAGGGGCGAGAGAGACCAGAGCATCAAACACGGTCACACTGAAGATCCGCATGCATCGAAGCAGCAAGGGCAGCCAAGCGTTTGGCGTGCGAGCTGTCAGAGAGTGGAACACTCTTCCGGTTAGCTTGCGTTGTTTGAAATCCTTAAATAACTTTAAGGAGAATTTAAAGTCATACCTATTACCCCGTCAATAATGGATACACTTGTCTTCCTAAATTGACCCTCGCATAGAGGTAAACACAAGTAATTTTATTCCGGCTGCAACTTTTTACCAACACAATGGTAACTGTAGTAGGTTTTAAATTACTATATCCTCCTTGCAAATAATTGTAAATGTATGAAACAACATACCATTGTAATTGTGTATATAATAAATAAATGACCTTGTTCAAAAAAAAAAAAATCTTTGTTTACATGTGGCTACAACCGGCGGCGCAGGCTAGATGCTAAGCCGTGCTGTGGTGGCAACAGACAGCGTGGCCTAGGCGGTCGCGCAAGGATTCGTCAGCCAAACGACCCCGGTTCGAATCCCGCAGTGTACTTTTTTTTTGTTTTGTTTTTTTACGCTAGTGGGAGCGAACTACGTAGTTGTAATATAACTCAGCTACCCATTTGGTCGGTCACTACGAGATAACGTTCAACGGAAAGCCGCTTAGATGCCGCCCGGCAGTTCGGGAGGGCCTTCGCCTCCACCAACCCTGGACATAGCTCGCCTACGGCAGTGCGCATCATCCGCGTCGGCGTCTAACGAGCATCCACCAACGGGAACGACTGAGAATATTGGATCTGCCCCGACGATGGACACAGATGTACCATGTGAAACCACCTCAGCATACCAACCAAGCGTTGGCGCTAAGCGAAGGAAGCCAGCTTCGCCACCAGAAAGCGAAGCCGACACTCAGGAGAACACACAAAATGATGGATTCGTGACCGTCACATCCCGAAGGGAGAAAAAGACCCTCTCAAGAGAACAACGAGACCTAGAAAAACTTAAGGAAGATTTATCGACGGGTTCGGTAGGTGCGTTCAAAGTAATCATTCGACGAAAGGAGACGTCGGAGTGCACTGAAACAGAATTCCCCGAGGGCTCGCTGCTAACTATATACAAGCACATCTTCGCCTTGTCATCCAAGTCCAAGATATCCGGAGACCGAAAGTCAATTATAGTGTGGCTCCCTGGCGTAGAATCGACTCAGAAGCTGTTACCAATCACAAATCTTGGAGACTTTTCGGTGTCTGTCCACTGTCCATCATTATCGTCGTTTCGAGCAACCAATCAGAGAGTTCCAACCTGCCTAACAGAGGACGAAATTTTAAAGGAACTAGCACCGCTTGGGGTCAGTCAGGTGAAACGACTTACGCGGTTGCACGGCGGTGCTAGGGTCCCTATGGGTAAAGTGATCCTTTCGTTTACCCGACAACCCCCAACATCATTATTTTTGGGATTTCAATCACACCAGGTCGTGCTTGAACCTGACCAGCCTAGGCTCTGCCACAAATGCCTACGGCCTGGGCACTTCGCGGAACGGTGTACACAACAGCAAGTTTGCAAAAAGTGCGGCACCTCAGGTCATCTTGCTGCAGACTGTACTAAACAGGCGCGGTGTATCAACTGTCGGGGCGCTCACCCGTCCGGGACGCCTTCGTGCCCCCGCTTAGCCTATCTCAGAGAAAGGAACAGGCTATTTCTCGAAGCCAGAACTCTGCAACAGGTTCGGGTAACGCACCCAGCAGCTGAGATCACCGATGGTCGACCAAGCCCCACGCCCCAATCAGACACGTCACAGCAACATCCAAGGGGGCAACCAACGTACGCCAACGTGGTTTGCGGAATTTCTCAGTCCCCCGAGGACCCTGACCCGCAGCTGCTGCTGCCTGCTCCAAGGCCACTCCCCGCCAAGAAGCTAAAGAAGCGTACAGGGAGACCTTACGGGGAGACGTTTGCCCCACGGCGACGACTAAACTGCGCCACAGCCCGCCGAGCACCCAAACCCGCGCGGCCTATCCGTGTCTTGGCCGACGCTGCGACTCATTTGTCGCAAGTCGTGTCAGGAAGCGGATCAGACCTGTTGGGCCAGCTTAGGGCTTTAGTGCAGGCTTTAGAACCCCTCTTGCAGCTTTTGCCAATGTTGGAGGGCCTTAAACGAATAATGCAATATTGATGCAGCACGACCCCAACAACATATCTAGCGGCGGATCAACTGGGTCGACGACACACTCACAGCAAACAGCATGCCCCCTATGCAACGGACAGTACACAAGAGGAGGGCTTACGAGGCATATAGCAGCCAAGCATCCATCAGCCTCACTCAGCTCATTCGCAACTTCCTCCACGCCGATCGATAACAACGCACAACAGACCGCCCGCATCTTCGAAGATATCCAGGGTGTAGCAAAGAGGTCAAGACTGTTAAGAATTGTTCCGAAATCCGTAAGGAAACAGGTAGCGGAGGCATTGGCCAAAATCGTAGATTTGCTTTTGTGGGGCGTCCCTCCACCTCAACTGCGACCTATAATCTTTGGAGCCAGGCTTTTTACCTTACAGAAGAAAGACGGGTCAGTGAGGCCAATTGCGTGCTCTTCCACCCTGCGCAGGCTAGCCGCAAAGATTGCTTGTAATAGAACCAGAGATAGGATCCGCGAGGCGATTGGTCCCCACCAGCTTGGCTTTGCGGCACAAGCCGGGGCCGAGGCCGCCGTGCATGCCGCCCGAGCCTTTATCGATTCACGCTCACTACCTGGGGTTCTCGTAAAGCTGGATTTCAGGAATGCCTTCAACTCTGTAAGACGGGATTACTTGTTAAAGGCGGTCGGGGCGCACTGCCCCCAGTTGGCACACCATGTCCATCAAGCGTACCGTTACTCTTCTCACCTGGTTCTCCCGGATGATCTCATATCTTCGGTCACGGGACTGCAACAGGGCGATCCTCTGGCTCCTCCATTGTTTTGCCTGAGCATCAAAGAGCTTGTTGACTCCCTTAACAGCTCACTAAACATTTGGTACCTTGATGATGGCGTTCTGGGGGGAGACGCATCCATGGTTGCCGAAGATATTCGGCGCGTGCTTGAATTTCGCCAGATTTCAGGCTTGGAGCTGAATCCCGAGAAGTGCGAGATCTACGCTACGGGTGATAGTGCGCAGGCGCCTGACCTCCGTCCCCTCCAAGCTTTATTGCCGGGTTGTAAGATTACCCACGACTACGACCTGGAACTTCTGGGAGTCCCCCTCCGACCGCAAGGACTCCCACGCGTTCTCAAAAAATGGCAAAGCGTGTTAAAGGACGTCGCTAACAACCTCACCCCGTTCGGCGCTCATCGCGCTCTCTTTCTACTTCGTTCGTCGTTCTCAGCCACTAGGGTCAACCACCTTCTTCGAGGAGCGAATCAAACAGGGCGATTGGACGACCTTCGTCCATTGAACGAGTTAACGCTGAACACCCTCGAGTCCCTCCTTAATCTTTCGCTGGCACCCCCCGCTCGAAAGCAGGCGCAACTACCGATTTCCAAGTGAGGCCTGGGGATCCCGGATCCACTTATCTCGGCTGGCCCGATAGTCTCCTAGCGATAGTCTCCTCTCTTCTTCGATCTGAGAACAAGGTCATTGCACTTCTAGACGAAGCCGGCGCTGTTCAGTACAAGGACCTCACAAGACGCCTTCAAGAGGAGTTAAAGATAATTTGCAGTGCTGCCCCGGACAATCCTCGAAGCCAACACGACTGGAGCGCGTTATTGCACGAAAAAGCATATTGCGGCTTACTCGCGGACGCCATTGACGACGCCGCAAAGACTCGTCTTTGGGCGGTCGCAGCTAAGGGATCCGGAGCCTGGCTGCATGCGCTTCCAAGCGCCCCAATGGGCACCCTTTTGGACGACGAAACTACCCGAATCGGGGCTGGACTTCGGCTCGGCTGTAATCTTGTAACTCCTCACCAATGCAAGTGTGGTCAACGAGTTGACAAGTTAGCCCATCATGGGTTGTCGTGCGTCATGAGTGCAGGACGGCGTGCCCGACATGCCAGTATTAACGACACTTTTAGCCGAGCGCTTCGATCTAGCGGATTTCCCTGTATTCTAGAGCCCCAGGGTCTTTCCGCCGACGACGGCAAACGCCCGGACGGGATGACTCTAACATCCTTCAGCCGGGGCAGGATGCTTGTCTGGGACGCCACAGTTACCGACTCATTAGCACCTTTAATGGTCGGTGGCGGGGCGGCCTCGGCAGGTTACGCTGGTGATCTAGCCAAGACAAGGAAGCTCGCAAAATACGCTTCAATAGAGTACCCACATGAATTTCAACCGCTAGCGTTTGAGACCTTGGGCGGCCCAGGCAGCCTAACCCGCAAACTCCTCCACAGAGTCGGCGAGCAGCTAAACCTCGCAGCTGGAGATAAGAGATCTGCGGCTTTCTTGAGACAGCGCCTTGACCTCGACGTCCAACGAGGGAACGCGGCGTCCGTCCGCGGCACGCTGCTGAAGTGGTGCCAACCCACTCTAGAGAGTAATATTCCCAGTGCACACGTTCTCAGGAGACAATTGTCGCTCCATTGGAGAGATAATTATATATTTATATATATAAATTCAACCTGCAAATAAATCATATATATATATATATATATATTACAAACTTATTATTTTGACAACCGGTCCTTATTACTCGGTCACTTAATTATTCCTCTATTGAAGCTCGGCATGTTTAGTCATGAAAGTGAGGTTAGTTTGGATCTCTTACTTATGCGACTAAGCGACAAACTAGCCTTTTTAAACAATTAAATACGTTATTGTGGCCAATGTATTTGATTAGAGTTTATTTACTAAGATGGCCGGGAAGAACAATTAACCCCTTACGAGCTAGTGTAATTCTTGATCCGGTGTTCACAATAACAACGATATTCCTAGCTGTTTGGCAGTGCAGGCCTGCAGCAAATATTCGGCTGCGCAGTTCAGCAACAAGGACATTCTTAGCTGAGGCGTGTCCAACATTGTCCAGAGGACAGGGGTAGTAGCGGCGCGGTCTAGGGCACTTGTAAGCCAGCCAAGGTTGTCATCTATAGGGGTATCGCCGATTCGATCCTCAATGTTAATCAAATTCTTTTTGAGCGATGTTTATTGAGAATGGTTGATATACTATATATGCCGCTAGGAGTCAGCGGCCATGCTGCCATAAGAACAGTTGGGGAGATCCTACATATCTCAATATGCCCGACCCTCGGTGCATTGACTATCATCGAGTGAATATCATCGTTTTCGTTCGTGTTCCACTGATGCAGGATATATGTCCTCGATTCCATTTCGTGACTTTCCGTAATTATTTGTCAATTATTTGGATGTCGGAATGTTGAAAGTATGTGTCTATTTTTGTCAATGAACTTAAATTATCTACAATTCACACGGAAAGTTCACTTGCACCTACTTTACTTTATTTGCAACAGTGTCGGCGATAATTCACTCTATGTGAAATGCCGATGGTAGGCCTACGGGGCGTTGAATTATTATATGGCTTGTTAACCCATCTGGCGACAGGGTTCTATATTTATAAATCCAACTTTTATTTAACTCATAACGGGGTGTAAACAATTGTTCCCCAGTGAACGTGACGACAGACTACATCAGCCCTAGGTCCAGGCCTGGTGTCGACCACCTGGACAAGGTGCCAAGCACCGCTGTGGCGTTACCACGTTGTATATCCAATGAGAGCCTTTGCCGGAAAATTCACCAGCGCGTAGGTCTCCCGTGGCCAATCTAAGACACTTGTATATCTTAGTAATAACTCCCTCAGTCATTTTACCCCTGGGCCCCCTAAGGTCTTTAAGGCAATTGTATGACTTAGCGCGGCTTGTCTTTGGTCTCTGTCACTACGACACGAGTGGAGAATCTTAGTGTGATTTCACTAAACTGAAGTTCAGATATATATATATATATATATATATATATATATATATATATATATATATATATATACGCTCATGAGAGCAGTCTTCGTAATATATTTGATTCTGAATCCGAATTGTCTAGGGCGAAGGTACACAGTTGGGCATAAGCAAGTACGGATTTAGTCATTTAGCTATAATAGAAACTAAGCTTGTTGGCCAACAGTTAGCATCCCTTGTTTTTAATCCTCTTTTATGCACCGCAAATGTAGCCGTTAATTTTATTTGTCTGGGCTATGCTTTAGCTAAGACATTACAAACTATTATTGTAAAGAATCGAGCCAGACCAGCATATGTTTTTCTTCAAAACCGCGCCCCATTTTACATGTGAGATGTAAAACAGCCTCCCGTATTTGTATTTAGTTTATCTGAGTTGCCTATCAGATAACCAATTTGTACTATGCCGAGCTTAATTTTCGATGACGTTTCGATTTTTTAGGTCTACTTGACCTGGGTCATGGAGGTCACCTTTTGTTGTGCGTTGTTTTAACTCGACAGAATAAACAGTTTACTAATTTCAATTTCGTTTAGATACTACAAGGGTTATATTTGCTTAAGTACCACAACCTCATTTATTTTGCATTGTTTTGGAATTATTTAATAACATTTTTATTGGGGGTTTGTTTTTTCGGCGTTTGTCTTATATATATATATATATATATATATTGACCGGGCGCACCGGGTCTAAGGCCCGACCTCGTAATAACAACACCTACCGAGGTCTGGGTTTTAGATGCCGAGGTTTGCGGCCCGAACCGGGACCTGGCAAAAGCGCGGCAGGACAAGATCACCAAATATGACGTCGAGTTCCTAAGAGCGGCGCTCCCCGACCCGCAAAAACCTCGCAGATTCGGATCCATCACTATCTCTATGAGTGGTGTATGAGACTCCGAATCTGCGAGAACGCTCTTGGGGCTCGGCGTCACGAAGAGGAATCTTAAGGATCTCACCGTTTTAATTTTGCAAGGAACCTTGACGATATACCGCTCGCACCGGGTCCATAAGAGCGGGGGCTACCATCAAGCAAGGACACGGACAACTGATTTTTAACTTTACGTGACACCTTTTTACCACCATTTTTATTGAGGCGAGCACTGCCGAGTGTGCAAACGTATTGTAAATGATTAATAAATCATCACAATAATTTCTATATATATACATATATTTATATATATATATATATATATATATATATATATATATATATATATATATATATATATATAAAGTGGATCAAAATATTCGTAGCATGGAATATACGCAATAGACGCGCAAATACCACGTGCCTTTTTTCGCTCAGTGAAGTCCCCCGAAGCTCGACACATCTAGTCAAACGATCCTCAATAGTATTTATACCACGATAAAAATGTTTATAATCATTAGAGCCAAAATACTCGTCTACGGCGCATATTATATATTTATGTACTGATATCTCTTTCCGGAGAAATACTTTGGGAAGTTTTCAAACAGATAATAGTTGCACGAGGCCAGGTCCGAAGAATATTTAGGGTGCTTATCAATTTAGAACATTAGTACGGGTAATTTTTCCATGGCAAAAAAATACCAGTGGGCGGGCGCATTGTCGTGCTGAAACAGCACAGTCCTATTTGGCATCGCGGGCCGTAGTGTTATGATGCGTTCCTAAAACGAATATTCACTAAACTGGTTCTAAAGATATAACGTATTTATTTGAAATTAAACTTTGTATGTCAATATGTACAATACACGAACGAGAGAGAGTCGATCACCAACAGTCATCTAAGTGACACCGGTTGCATAAGTCACCGCAGCAACAGCACACACAGGTCGCGCCTGAGATATGGAATATTACTGTATGACGAAGCACAAGGTGAAACCCGTGCTGTACAGAATCGCAACGTGACGGCACGGGTACAAAGGCTCCTTCCAAATTTAGTTTACCCTGGTGGGGCTAGTGTAAAACTACAGTGATATCTTGGCTATCTTTCGAGGATACTGCTCGCGAAATTACAATAAGGAGTTTGTGAGTAGAAGCTGAAAGCGCTGTATCAGCTCATCGCTAAGAGAAGCTGACTCCTTGAGTTAGTTAATTAGTTGTATAATTATTAATATAACTAAGTATTTTCGTGCGTTTGTTGAAATATCTAGGGTTCGCTTGAGAAACGTCGGCTTTACTTTATCGAGCTGCCAGAGCTGTGCAGTTATCCCACGTAACTTGGGTTCCGTAAGTATTCCTGCATCTCGTGCACGTTTTAAGGGAAAGCTAAGAAAAAGTGCGGCTTTGTATACTAGGCCCGGCGTTTACAGACACGTAATGACGAGGCGGCTCAGAATCTCTCGGGCTTTGTGCCCATCTGAATAGTGTGATGACGTACAAAGAATGATCTATAGAGTGTTTCTTGTTTCTTTCTTTCTTTATAGGGATCTTTTTCATCGTGATGACTAGGTCGAGACGACATCTGTGTTACATTCAGATTGTGCCTCCGGGACCAGGGACATCTAATGGCCGTCAAAAGAAACGAGCCAACAGCCATAAGCAATCCTGCAAGCAGGATGTTAAAGGGCAACACAAGATCGTGTAAGCGTACGACCTGAAACGCGGGCTTTTTAGGTAGCATTGCTAGTGCTCGCAAACGTATCGCTCGGTGTTCCATTTCCTGGCTAGTTTCAAAGAGATGAGCTTCGAACATCGATCGAATGTGACGAGCCAACTGACGATAGCGAGGATGGCCAGTGGTCAACACAAAGCTGCCCATCAGCCAGTCCAGACTCTCCCGCGATTTGCGGTAACGGCCAACAAACCGATCCAGTCTTGTTTCAGTCATGACCGTGACAGTACGGCCGGTGGCCAACGCGCGCTCGATACAATGCGACTCATAGAACTCTGCGGAGAACCTGGCTGCCTTCTCTTTCAGGGAGGCAATTGTTCGAAACACTTGGACTTTACTGCGCGTCGTTAACAGACCGGCAACGTAGTCGTCCTGTAAGACGCACACCTTTCCTCCGCCCTTCACGAATCTCAGAAAGTCTTCGGAGCTGTCCATCGGGCTATGGTTGGGAATGTTCAGCACCGAAAGAAAGATCGACCTCATGAAAATGGTAAAAAACAGCCCCGAGAAGAGTAGCGGAAGCCAGATACGCCAGTGCAGCCGATCCTCCTTTCTGACGACAGCACGCTCCGTTATGACGCCGATGACCAACAACAGCGGCATTCGCCTCCGCACGGTGGGTGTCAGAAGTCCGACGCTGCTCAGCCATTGCGTGACGAACAGTAGCCACGAGTAGATGTCAAACGCTTGAACGAGCCCGCTGCTACCAACTCGGCCGGGCTTCGACTTGGTGCTGAAGATTCGAACCGGATAGAAGCCGAAGAGCGGCAGCATGCTGATCTTGGCGAACCGTTTGCTGTTCAGAGCAAACACATTTAGGAGCAGATCTACGCGACGAGCCTGAACAGCGACGAACGCCAACTCATTCAGGTAGTCCGGGTTGTCCGTCTCGGTGCCGCCCGGTCCCGGCTCGTGAAGACGTACACGCTTCAACTGTGAACGGTTCAGCAGCGTGTCGATGAAAATGTTCGCTTCGGGAGAACACTCGTCGCTAACACATGCGTATGTCAACTCTTCATACGCGCCGCCGTTACGTTGGCGGTCGTCTGACCGCCCGGTTGGGCCAAGAAAGTTGCGCCCCATGCGAGACCGGTCACCACACCGTCGCCAATCGAAGGGCACATCGAGCGTATCACCGCCAACCCAAGCAAAGTACGAAATACACAATGAAACGTCGGCGGCATCTGAACGTGCGACGTTGTCCTCAAGCGATGAGTCGTTTCTGTTCTGTTGAAGGAACAGCCATCTTGTCCGCAGTAGCCGGATGGCGTTGGATCTGAAGACTAGTCGATCTTCGTAAGACAGTGGCTCCGTGACGATCATCAGCGACCAGCTGCGCATATCGTTATTGCGCAACAACCAACGGGTTAGCAGGTCGACACGGGAAAACCTTATCGGCAGGCGGCCGCATACGGTTTTGTTTCTGTCGACGCTTACATCGTTCCGCTGTCGCTCGCCATTGCGCAGGACCACGATATTAAACGCCCGAAATTGCAGCATGATCAAAAGGTAGCGACACACGCTGATCGATAGCATGAGATAGGTAAATCGAGTCGTTCAGTCGCCGACGTTCGTTGATTTGAATAGTTTGCAAAATTCGTAAGCTCAACCAGGGCAAGCGCAGCATGAGTAGCACATTGCCGAAGTGGGCAATGAAGCCAGGCATCAATATTAACAATAACAACGACAACGACGACGAAAACAACAACAACAAGAACAACAACAACAACGATGCCAACAGTACCACAGTGATGGTAGCGGCAAATCTGAGTAACGAGAACAACGACAATTGTAACAATACGACAATAGTGGCCTAAACACATTGCTAGCCTCCAATAAAAGCAGGTCCAAGACGACATGCAACAACAATGGAGACGCCGTGGCCCCCAACGCTCGGCCCAAGGCTGCTACAACGTGCCAATACCGTTTATCAGCATATTTTGACATACCCCTTGGAGACAAGCGGAAGCCATTTAAAAAAAAAGCCAACACGTATTGGGCAAACTTAGGGTGACGCTGAAACTGTGCTGAGTCGTTGTCACATTGTGTCGTCAGGCAGGGGCAGGGCAACGGACGGGTATACGCAGTCAAGAGCGGTCAAGTCAAACTGAGGATTTATCGACCGAAGTGTCGTGCTGCGTTCGCATTCGCGTCGCCTGTCGACACCTGTGACTATAGGTATAGTACTACTATTGCTTTAACGTCGTTCTTTCAGTAGTCTTCATACTGCTAATAGAGTCATAGCGAAAGGGGGCATGTAGGAGGAAGTGGGCGAAACTGATGAAAGGTTTCGAAGCCTATAGTTAATTTTGCCCTGAAATTAGTTGGTTTTATTTAGTGTTTCATTTTATTCGGTTTATTCAAACTTTCTTTGCGTATTCGGACAGCGGATCACTCGGGCGTATTAATTATGCCATATATAGATCTTCATCAGGCTGAATATGAACGGTGCAACCACGTTGGCTATTATTGTCAGTTATCTCTACTTCGTTGAGATTGGTCTCTGTCGCATGTCTCTCTTGTGATTCCCCCTCTTCTATCCATGTCCATCTCTGTGCTTCCTTTATTCACTATATCATCATCCGATCTAGGCAACTTAATAGAACTTAAAATATAACACAGCCCTCGCGTATTAAAATCGAATTTAATTGCATCTTAAAATTTTCACCAACGCTCATAATTCCGAAGTTCAGTAATGCACTGATAACACAGAGTTTTTTAATTTCAAGCTAGTACTAAGTTTCTAAGATACTTTTCACAGACCTAAAAAACAACTTCCCAACGTTAGATTCCCAAACAGGAACCGACTTTGCATATGCTTGCATATTGCTTTTTAAAATCTGCCCTATTTAAAATTATATGAGGCAGCCTTTCATATTTGTATGTGTCATGTATTGTGCTGCAATTCGCCTTTGGCTCGGTAGCAAAACCTGTTTAATAATTTCGAGTCAGATTTTTTTTACATTGTGTTTGGAATCTTTGGTATTGTTTTACTTATGGATTTCTCTTTTACGCGTTTATATGTATTATGACTCGGTTGGCCAGTCTATCTCTACAGCTACGCCTATCCATAAATTTGTCGTCAAATCGCTCATTCACCGGTTTCACTTAAGTCTCATTTGCTGGCATGATGTTAAATAAACCCGATTTGCGCACTGCACTCCTCAAGATCACTATTTCCCTTCCGCAATATATACATTTCAAGTCAACGCAAGCCAAACATGCCAATGCGTTTAGTAACTCTAACTCTAAAAAAATCATTCATTCGCAATCGCACATTCTTGAGAACTATGTCCGGTCATTCACATCAGTATAACACGTGATCATTATTTTAATTTTACTCCTAAGCATTTTCCAAATTAACTACTCAAACAAAAAACGCGAGTTTAGCTCATCTGAAACGTTAGCCGATTAAAGTGTTAGTTACATTTTTGGTGGGAAAATTGCTTGTGAAAAGAGCCCTCACCGTACGCCTTTTTGAGAAGAGGTCTGTACGATTAACCGCTAACACCGATGCCGGGACTAACGGGCCGGCATTTTTTACAGCAGAAGCTCTCTCTCTCCAATTCTAACGATCCTCAATAGCCTTTATCACGAGAAAAACATTCGAAATCATTAGACTCCAGATACCCGTCTACGGCACATATCACATCATTGTTGCTCTAACATCTTTTTCCGAAGAGATACTTCCTGACGTTTCCAAACAGATAAGAGTCTCACAGTTATCTTCTGCATCGCGGCCCAGTGGTGCTACGATGCGTTCCGTCAGCTGGTCCGAGAGTGTTGCGTCGTACTACCCAGTATCGCTCTTCATTTGGAAAATCCTTTGATTCTAGAAAACAGTCGTCAACACATTTTTAATCGAGATGTGGTTATCTACCCTGGTAGAAGGCCCTTTCGCGGAGTGCGATCTACTCACTGGTGGCCATCGTTATGGAGTAAAGTCGTCAGCAGGTGTCGTCTGTGATTACAATCAGCCCAACAAAAATGCCTATTTGGTCTAAAAGGTTCAAAATTTCTGTCCGGATTTAACACGCGTGCTAAGTTGTTGCTCAGTTATTAGCCCGTACGGTAACCACGTTATTTTAATTATTATTTTAATTTGTTTCATGCATAAATGCGGGTTCATTATTTCATGTAGTGCACCATAGCTTATACCCATCTCTTTCGCTATTTGCGCAGCTTTGACTAGCGGTCGGTAATTACGAGAATGTAGACTTCTAGCACAGTTTTCTCATCCGAATGTCTTGTTTGCCGTTCAGAAAGTAGTGCATACTCGGCCCCTATACCACCTCTTTTGAATAAGGATGTTACATCAGAGTGTTTCGACACAACCATCAATCTCGCATTTTGACAGTTCTGCTAGGGGCCGATATACTGCGACCGCCGGATATACTGCGACGTGATATCTATCACATTTACTCCATTATTGTTTGCCTCGACATTCGTTCTGTGGTTCATGGAAACCTTTCAAGTTGCACATAACGCGATAAAATCCGTGAGCTGCGAAGGCTCTAGTTAAATGTCGATGTTTCGCCCCGCTAGCCCGTCCCAGTGCTCGTCATTGTCGCATAATTCCCTACGGCTACGTCACTAATTTCGGTTTGCCAGTTCTGCATATAAACGTCAGAGGCACACGTTTTCTTTAGATTCCATCGTTTTTGCAGATCTTCTGTCAGTGGGCCACCTTCCAGCACGTGGACTATCCTATTTCTGCACGTATTCGAGAGCGCGAAACCCCTCTTTAAAAAGACGAACCTTGCCCCATCAACTGAACGTAATTCGTCCATTCCCATTTATTCTATATTAGCAACATACCATATGTGGCTATGGGTGCTGTCTGTATCCCGAAAAGAGCGATTGCTGCATGGACCGAAAGCATATGTGGGCATTGAACTTGCCGCAGCTGCAATGGTGGCCTTCCTGACCCTCTCTTGGATGTGTGATCGAATTGAGCTGCTGCCCCTTGTTGATAAGGTGAGCTCTAGGTATGCAAATTTGTTTACAAATTTTAATTCATTTCCTTTGATTTGAAGGACGTCACCCCTGGCCAGACGGTGGCTCCCCTCGATATTTCTTGGCTATTGTCTTTTCTCAACTAACCTTTAAGCCATTTTCACTTGTGAATTTAACTAGTCGATCCATGGCTTGTTTCACTCAGAAAAGGCTGCAATTAAAGATTACCACATTATCTGCGTAGAGTAAAATGTTGGCCCACTCTCGGGTCTAGCCCGTCCTTATCCGTTTTGGCAGTTCACCCAGAAGTACGGAAAACAGTAGTAGACTCAGTTCATCGCCCTGCGCGATACCTGTGGTTTGAATTACCTCCCCCGCAACGCCGATCACGTTATTTGGTTTTAATTACCGTTGCAATTAAGCCTTCAAAAATTATTTTAAGCGCAGTACGGTTATCTTTCTGATCCACTGTCGCTGGAGGGTCGGACACGTTACAGTTACGCGACCTGCTACAACGCAATTCGAAACGTTTTTTTTTCGAAACGCAATTCGAAATAAATCTAAATGATACTTATTACTTACAAAGAAAGTCTCGGCGCTGTAGTCGACATGGGTTTTTTTTTAATTGCAATGCTACGCACTTTTTTGTAAATCATTTAGCATGTCTGAGAAGATTGGGCATGTAGTACAGCTTTGCGCGTAGCGATATACGCCTGTGCTTTCGTTCGACACGTCTATTTCGTCACCTTACTTGCTTCTGATATATTATATAAATAAAATAACATTTTGTTGCGCAAGTGGTAGTATCCGAATTAATTTATTAAAAATTAAAGCTTACTCGGAATCCTTAAATGTAGTCGTCTTGCCGTTTACGGTATCCTCCAGTGTTTTATAGTCCGTACTGCATCTACGGTGCTGCTGATGGGAATTGACAGAATAAAAGCGTGCTGCGAGTCACATTCCGTTTTCTAATTGGGTAGGCATTCCAAGCGCTTAAGGCTTAATAGATCATGCAAACGGATGTGTACGTAACGCAGCCGTAGTTCCCTGACCCCGGTATTTTCAAACTAGTCCCTCTTATTTCCCTCTTCATTGGAGTATTAATTTCCCGTCGAAAAAAAAAATATATATATATATATAAATGTTCCCAAAAATCCATGAAAAATCACCTGACGCCAAGCTCGTCAGGCGACATAATACCGACATATAGACCACCGAGAAAGGCGTGGTCTACCCAAAGACGTTCTATTTGTCGCCTGAAGAAGAATCCTCTTCGCCGTAGCAGCGACCGTCCCGCTATCAGACACGCCAGCTTCCTGTATGCCCGGCGCTGCTCAATGTCAGCAAATCTCGCTGTCGTGCTCAACCGTACAAACCTTACTGCTATGTTTTGTAAACAAGATGAGATCGTCACTCATGTCGATGCGGCGGTTTCTGAGAGTGTTGAGTACGGAGAGGAACGTCCATCATATAGCGTTGCTAATAAAACAAACCTGATGCCAGCAGAATTAACCAGATATATTATGGATTGTCCGTGAACACGGTCATCACTGGGATCGCACCTATACGATTTTTTTTCTAAAGTCACGAGGAAAATTGCCAAGCTGACCCACACTAAGCCAAATGTCCACGAACAGTTGTCGAAGGGCCAGATTTTACAAACTTATGTCGGACAGCTACCCGGAAACTACAACCTGGAAAAATTTGCATCCCACTCCTATACGAAACGTTTCCGCTTCCCCTCTCTATTGGGAAAAGTGCAAACGAAACTTCCATGCGTTGGTTGTCACTGTACTTATCGCTCATCTCATGCACAATGTGTAGCATCTGTGCTCGGCTTTCTCCGCTTCTTTTTTTCTCTGAACGGACTCACTGCTCGCTCTTTAGTACTCTTTACCACCTTTTGCTGCGGTTTTTACTGACAACGTTTAGTCTTAGGTCTAGATACAAACATCTTTGTATTCTTAATTGATTCTCTCACAAACAATAGTTACAAATCATTTGATACAGTCTATAAATGTAGCACATATAGCTACAGGTGAAATAATAATTATTTATATGTCTATATTAAAGGTGGCCCTACATAATCATGTCCAGTCCGTCCTTTAAAATGTTAATACGTTTTTTACGCAATCAAACACAAATATGATAGCACACTAAATCATGATCTTTTACACACATGTCAACCCCTATTAATTGGGGTTCTTGTGTTCTTTGTATTGTTATATTTTATGTTTGATTTTGTTATTTAAGGCCAGAATCTCCTTGTCGTTATCGAATGAGACAAATATCAACACACATAGCGTCAAAGCACTGGCCCACTAAACTTTAATGGACGCACTTTATTAATTCGCTGCTCAGGCTGCATCACTTCCGGCAAACGTACATTAAATAATCACATATTCTCGCGGCAATATGTAAAAATAAAAAACCCTGCCCTGCTCCTCCCTCATCGACCCATGAACGACCCTTTGAGGCTGCCGTGGGCGAAAATTGTGAAATGAATTTACCGTGGTTCCCCCCATTCCCACCCCCAAGAACCTAAGCGGCAGCTTTCTTCGAAGCTACCAACTCCCGCAGGTTGTTTTCACTCTCCTTAAAGGCTTTTTCAAAGTAGGCTTTGTTCGACTCAACTTGGGCAATCCGCCCCTCTGCAGCCTTGTTTCGGGCGGTCAGTTTTCTCCTTCACCAGTTCCTGGCTACTTAGTAGAACCTAGAAGAAGAAAACGACACATTTACGTTATATATACTTCAGGGAGTGGAACACTCTTCCGGTTGTTTGAAATCCGTAAACAACTTGAAGGGGCATTTAATGTCACACCTGTTATCCCGTCAATTATGGGTACACTCGTCTGCTTAGAATTGGTTTTTCACATTTAAAAAATAGTTTGCGGCAATTTACACGGTGTCTGCAGATGCATGCGTCCGAAAATAATGGTAAATGCAGGGCTTACAAATGATCCGAACACAAATTTTGACAGTAAGCAAGCAGCCAAGGGTTCGGCAGATAGGCATAATTCACTTATCGCAATGCAAAAGTTTATGTTAAACTTTCCTTTGCGAGCCTTTTCGAACCAGTTCGGAACTGCGCTCGCTCGCTTTGTAGACAGGCGACGATGTTTCGATGAGCTTAAAGGCCTAGGTATGTCAAAACTCGTGCATGCTTTCGCTAACCTTGCCAATAAACAATAAGGCTTTCCGCGCCAACACTGATATCCCTGATTTATTTATTTTAATTTAATTTATTATTTACTCGAGTTTATATGGGCGAGGTAGAAACTACATCTAACGCGCCCGTTCTTAATTTTGCCTGGTGGGTTTCACAGCCATGTAAGTAAAGTGAGTGCAGGAAAAGTTAAAAAAACTTTGTACTAAATGATGACAGTCCGCGAAGCAGGAAGGGCTGATCGCAATAGCTGCGCGGTTAGGGCGCTCAATGCTTAGAACGTGAGAATCTCTATGTACTATTGCCGAGTATTAGCGAATCCTGCTCTATTCAGCCGGCATGGCGGCGTAACAAGTACAAACTGCACGCACCAGCAGTGTCAATGGAGGGTTTAAGGTAAACTGCAATCAAATAATTAAACTGATTTACCTTTTCACCGCGTCCCGTTTTAAAATGGGGTTATGCGCTTGCTTTCAACTAAGCTTACTATTGAGAATTCACACACACATATATATATATATATATATATATACATACACTCGTGGACATATAGGCTAACTATAATTTAACATGGAAGCCAAAGCTTCAGTGCGTGTTGGAGATCCCACGTGACCCACCAGAGGTACGTATATAATTCTAAGAAACGTGCTCTCCTACATGTGCCTCCATGTTCACAGGAGGTCGTAAAAAGGTGTAAAGTTATAAGTCGTATTATATTTATATATATTGTTTATTTCACAATAACATTGCATTTCAAGATGATACATAATTACAATACAATACGTCGTATTATATTTGTTAGACACGAGATTAGGTACATTTAAAACTTGCGTGGGTCTAAGTTCCATTATTCTCGGAGCGCAGCAATCAGATCCAAATGTTGATTACGGTTACCCCTGACTATCATCTAAAAGTACAACTGAAACGAGCTGCTAAAGTAACTATTACAACGATTGGAAACCAGCGGATGAGTACTCACATTCGTCCGACCGAGTCGTACATTCTCGTATCAGGAGGATACACAGAAATAACCGATAGAGCAATGTTATTTTTTTGCATTGTCATCTTGTACGAGTTCACCTGTGATCGGACGTAAGAAAACCCAAATAAAATGTTAGAACATTAATTTGAAATGGAGTTGTACGTATATATATATATACACATATATCAGTTAGACTTCCAGGAATTATAATATTGCTACATACCTAATAATAACCTCATCCTTGCTCGTTGTTTAGGTATTTAGTTTGTTCTCAATATATCCCAAGGTGTATAACAAATATGGACCAAAGTAAACAACATATCACTCTGGAGTACTGCCTTAGGAGAGGATTAGATGTACTTATAGAACAGTAATAAAAATCAATAAAGAATAATCATTATATATAGAAAGGGAGCACACATTTATTAAATCTCAAAGATCATTCCAGGGGATATCCTCGCTGCTTACCTGCATATCGGCTATCTTTAGTTTGCGCTGTGTTTCCACCATCTTCGTTTGAAGTTCGAGAAAAGCCTGTAAAATACACAATCGCGTTTAGTTAAATCGAATCACGAATCTCTTGTATTTACCACAATCGAGTACAAAAACATAGTTGGTTATGTATACGCCCTGATATATTTAATAATTGTATATTAAACCTCGGTTGGCACTTCTGCGTGCATATATATGTATATATATATATATTTTTTTTTTTTTACACTGATCCTTAGGCACGTTCTATCCATGTTGCACGCATATGGCCTGTCGGATAAGTCGGTAGTGACGACCTCGGTTAGCGAAGTTGATAGACGTACATTTTTTCAGATCTATCTAGATTAGACGCATCAAGCATTAAACAAATCTAATAAAAAGTAACTATTATTTTACGAGTATTTAGCCATTCCAGGACGGTAGATATTTGCGTCAGACGAGAATGATCTACCACAGGGAATACCCCATGTCAATCTCCCTAGTTTCTGTCAGAGAATATGCCACGACGTAGACGCATCTTAGGGACACACAGATGTCTTACCAAAAGAAGTTGTATATTACAATCCTCCATATTACATAGCAATTAAGTCAATCATGTATTTCTAATAACAGTTCAGAGTTTAATATTCCCCTATACTATTAATGATTAATAATATCGATGAATGTTTGCAATAGAAAAGTGTGTCTCTGTGGACGCTCATCTTTATCATACATTGCTGCTGCTGCGAGTTCTCAATGGCAAGTTTCGTCATAAGAAAGTTGGCCGTCTTAATCGAATCGAACCTTGAGTGTGTGTGTGTGTTAGACAGTTAAGTAAGCAATACGTTTACGGATTGGCCCCTAGCGGGCGTGTATTACCGACACAAAGCAAAAGATTTCATCGACTCTACTACGAATAAAACAGAGTATGAGACAAACGCGAAGGGTGCTTACTTTCTTCAGCTCCATATCGGGAGGTGCCGGTGCTTGCGCCATAGTGCTAGTTGCTGACTGAGTCGCGACCGCTTACTGCTTGCTTCACTGCGATTTATCGTCGTAGCCGCCTCGTTCGAACCGCTCTGCCGCTGTGAGAGGAATCGCTCGATCCTACTTTTTGCGAACGGGAACGATCCGTTCCGTCGCTTAGTGCTGCTAACTGTCGGTAGCTGTCGGCGGCCTGAAGTCGGTCTGCTCCGACCGGAGGCGGCCAATAACAACGAAACGGCCTGCCTCTTTCTCTTTTTTTTGTGGTCTTTTGTGAGCTTGAGTGAGTGTGTGGTTGTCTCTGTGTGGCTGTAGCGGCAGAGATTTGTTTGCTCTCTCTCTCTTTCGCTGCTCCGGCTAGCGTTGGCGCTCTCGAATACTCTATATCAATCTCTCTCTTGCTCAGTCGGGCTTCCCTCTCTCTCTCTCTCGCTTTCAATGGCTCTCGCTTTGTGATTCGCTTTCTCGTTCTTTGCCCTGGTAGTTGTTTGTTAGTTGTCGTCGCTGCTGTTTTCAGCTCGTTAGCTCCTCAGTTCGCTGCTTCAGCAGCCGGCGCCTGTTACTGCAACAGTAACAGCAACAGTAACAGTTGCGTCTATCTACTACGGCATGTCTATCCAGATGCACGTCCTACACGGCTGCGGCGGCGGCGGCAGCAGCAGCGGCCACCCGATCGAGTCAGTCGACTTTTCGTAGTAATAGTAGTAGTAGTAGAAGTAGATGAGAGTAGTCAGTCCCACAAGATCACACACAAACTTTGTGGTGGTGTGTTGCAGAACACCGTAGTGGTTAGTGGTGGTGATGGTGATGGTAAGCGGACGAGCCAGTTGTTAGTGGGGGTGGATGATGATGAGTACTAGTAGTGAGTGTCTATGACCGTGTCTCTCTCTCATTCCCCCTTCTGTCCGCTTGTTCTCCCCCGCCGCCCCGCCGCCCTCCGAACTTATATCTCTGTTGTTTGACTGTGTTTTTGTCTCCTCGAGCCTTCTTTCTCCCCGTGTCTAACCGTAAGTACTCCGCGTGACAGTAGTACTCCGTAGTCGCAAGCAGCATTAATCGCTGTTAGAAGGTGATTGTGGTAATTAATGTGTTGTGTTACTGTCAGTGTGTGTTTATGTGGTGGTGATAGTGTTGTTGTTGTTCTTGTTGTTATTGTTGTTGGTCGGTCGGCGAAAACCTCTGTGGTGGCAGCAGCGGCGGCGGAGGCAGCAGCAGCAACGGAGGGTGGCGCTCTAGCTTTGCGTTGACGGCTCTGCCGAATACAGAATATCCCCCGGAGGACGCGGCTGGGGGTACTGCCGGCTGGAGAAGAATGTCTCGAACATAATGAACTTGTTGTCGGACTTTGTACAACGTTAATAAGGTAGGTTGCTGCTGTGTGGTGCTAGTGGAGGTGGATGTGGTATCGTCAGAGTGTGTTAGACAGTGTCGGATTCACTGTCTGGCTGGCTGTCTGGTTGTGTGGGGGCGTCTGTACTGTAGTAGAAAAGTTCAAAACAAAGTTTGTGGCGAAAAGTTTTCTTGCTTCTTCGCTTTCTATCCTACGTTACTTGGTGAGCTGCTGTGGTGCACAGTGTGGGAGGCGATTTGCAAACGTGCAAAAGTTCGAGAGGCGGCGACGACGGCGGAGAGAACTGTTTTGTTTTGGTCTCTTGGTTTTTGTCTTTTAGTAGTGTCCGTCTGACGACACTGACTGTCGACGTATGTGATTCTAGTGGCACTATTACTACTACTACTACTACTACTACTACAAATAAACTAGTGATACTGCTACTACAAATACTTCGAATCATGACCATAAACGCTTGTTTCCTTTTTTTGTGAGTTTAGTTAAACATATCAATTAGCCTCCCCCCCCCCAGTGTACGTGTAGTATAGCACTGTATCACTCAACTACCTCTCCCCGTTCTCTCACCCCCCCCTCCCCCCCTGTCGTAACTAGTGGTCATGCTTTGAGCCACTTTGGGGAACTTTTCCCTTCTTTCATAGTGAGTCTAGTTTGACACGTTTACTTTCGTCGTCACCGTCGAAGCACTCTTGATACGGCTGTTGCTGTTTATCTAGGGAATGCGCGTACTTTTAGCTTTGGAGAAAGTGTTTTGATACAACGTCGCTCTGTACATGAAGCCTTTATTTCGCGCCTGTACGCGGACAGATAGTTCGCCAGATTCGTTAAAGTACTCGAAAGGCAGTTCTGGACAGAGTGTCTCGAGAGCACTTGGCCCACTTCACTAGTTTATCCAATGCTCAAAATTGTAGCGCAAAAAGCCCATAGCCAGTGTTTAGTGTCCAGTGTATAGCTTTAACGTCATGTTTTTTTTTCGAGATAGACTCTATTACTCGACCTCGACAAGTCCACCGGTTATATTGTACTTTTGTTATTATTATTGCTATTCATCTGCTATACCAACGTCGCGGAACAATAATAGTGCTTATACTGATAATAAGTATCGTCATTTATTATTATTATTATTATTATTTTGTCGGACCTAAGCAACAAATGTGACTCTATTGCATGGCTTTACGACTCTGATTGTGCTTAGATGTCCGTCTAGACGGTACCACGATCTATTATTGGAAAAGAGTCAATTTTGGCGCTACAACTCTTTCGGCTGAGTCACCACCGTTCATATTCAAGTCAGCGCAGAGCGCTGGACAACACCTACGCCCATGATAATAGCTGATACATACTGCTTGCATGCATATGTATATATATATATATATATATATATATATATATATATCAGATTTATGCGAGACTAAGTGTATAGGGACGTTATGTGTGTAATATTGGCGAATAACACTGAATAGCGCCTGCTTCATCTTCGTCGCGACGAACCTTCTTATCTTTCCACAAGTAGCGCGTTGACACAATACTGCATAATCGAGCGCTCTGCTTATACACAAGCATATAATTGTGAGAGCACTGAGAAAGGGGCTAGCTTTGCGACTGCGAGGCCAACACATCCGTTGCGACTTCAGATTAGATGCGTCTCATTCGAAGCACACACAATGCCGGCACGCATATGTATAAATATATATATATATATATATATATATAAATATATATATATAGAGAGAGAGAGAGAGACAGATAGTGGGAGAGAGAGAAGGTCACTGCACCTACGTTCTATTGTGAGTAGGCGAACTAGCGGCAAAAGATAGGTGAATAGGTGACACTTTAACGCCCTTAGGCGCTGAGGTTCGTCTGTACTTGCCTGCTCGCTCTTGATAGATCGCGTGATTGCGGATGTTATAGCTGCAACAGGAGCTGCTTCAGCGGAGTCATATCGTTTCATGCGAGAGAAGGGTGAGGCAACATGAAGGGTGCTTGAGACCGGGAAAGGAGTTTTTCTGCCCCGCCGAACTCGACGGAACCGCCATGGAGTGTCTTCCGTCGCTTTTACATTATCATGCCCAGCCAATAAGAGGCGGGGGTGGCGTCATCATGGCACGAACTGAAGCTCGTCTACTGTGCCCAGTGTCGAGGGAGCAGTTTTCACTCCGCAATATAGGCTTCGTTCAAGTGCCTTAGCATGCTGAGCTATTTTACGTTGATCCCTCGGAGCGGCCTCTTTGACGTTATTTTGTTTGACACTGCCTTTTCCTTTCTGGCCATCATAAGCTGCTTTAGGGGCACCTTTAGCTAGGTGCTCTTAAAGCAGCCATGAAAGTGGGCTCTGTTTCAAGTCTATTCGCTGTTGCTACGATTGACAAGTAGTTGTAGTGAGTCTACGTGAACAATCACACGTCAACGTTCAACGTTTTTTTCCAATTTTTGTCATGTGAACATTAGTCTTTCAAGTTGGCTTAGATTACACGCTTTAAGTGTTCCGTGCATCGTACAAGTTCAGTTCAGAGGTTGAGTTGGATACAGAGTTTCAGTAGCTTAAGTTTCAGTCAGTAACTTTAGCTTGTTTTGTTTCCATTCGAATATTCGAATTCGAAGAGGGCCTTCCGCGGCGTCTAACTATACTCTATCATCTTTAGTTGAGTGGAGTTCTGCTAGGAATATAAGGTAATATTACTGTGCGTTCGTATTGTTATAAGTATGTACGTTATTGTCTGTATGATAGAAACTGTCTTATTGAGTGTGCTATGTGAGTGAAGTTTAATGATGATGATGATGATACAGCAGCATCACGAGGCCCCGATTAAAGTCGTTTCGTAGGCGGAAGCAATTGCGCGTGCGCGATTCATCGCACGTACGCCGTTTCAGTAATTGTTCACCACCAAGAACAAGAAGAACAGCAACAACAATAACAACAACAACAAGAACCATAACAGCAAGCACAATACCAGCAACAATGGAATCACTAAACCGCCTTCTTTAAATGGGAGTGAAAGGTCAAGGGGGAGCAGAGAGAGAGAGGGAGAGAGAGAAATCGGAGCTTTTTGAGAGTTGGAGCAGTGGGGCGGCCATACGTGGTTGTCTGTTGTCGACAGCCGATCGCCTTGTGGTCTGTAAACTGTGCCACCAGTCTCCAAGAAGAAGCAGGAAAAAAAGCTCCCCCGCTCGTGTTTCGTTGCCGTCGCCGCCGCCATCATCACTATTATCATCATGATCATCATCATCATCTTACGACTGTTTTTGTTTTGGCCTGCACTCGTCGGCGCTACTTTTCCATCTGCACGTTTGTCCATCTGTTTGCGGAGGCTCCCCTCTCTCGCTCTCTCTCTCTCTCTCTCTACCTATCTCTTGAACCGCGTCATCAATCCCTGTCGTAGTCTTACCGTTGCAGGAGGCGTCGAGCAGCAGCAGCAGCAGCAAAGCTCAGTGTGTCTGGAGAGGCTCGGAGGCGGGGTAGAGATCGCTGTCGAGAGGTCGTAGCAGTGATGCCGGTTGACGGTAACGGTGGGGGCGGATACGGTAATGCTGCTGCCGGCGGCGGCGGCGACCACGGATGACGGGGCCGCCTGGTCGTCAGCCTTTCTTTCGTTTGACCTCACGCCTGCCACTAAGTCGTCGGTCAACCGGCTTCAGACTCGTCCGTTTCGTCACTGTCTTTTTCTTCTTAAGCTTCTCCGTGCTCTCGTTTCCGTCTCGCGTCTCAACTACAGCCGCCACCGACTAGCGCGAATTAGGCCGCCGCAGCAGGCGCCTTGGATCGATGGAACGTATGCTCAACGCGTCTGTTTCCCATTGCGGCGTTTTGGCAGAGTAGTTATCTCTGTATATATATACATAATATTATATATAGAGTAGTTACCTCTGCATATATATATATATATATATTTATATACATATTATATATATATACGTACAGGCGTGCAGAAGTCATGACTGCTGCTCCCGGAAGATGAATGCCCAGTGATGATAAACGATAAAGAATGGGATGGTCACAAAGCTTCTGACAAAAGACCAGATTTTATCGCCTATGAGCACCTCAAGAAGAATCTAAATGTAATGTGTACAGTTTTAACAAAGCTATGGGAAGGATGCGTTAGACACAAGAAGGAGATAGATACCCGGCAAAGCTTTCTGCAGTCCATCTCCAAGCGAAAAAAAGCGTGCTCTGCAAGATTCTAACGTCGCTAATTGTGGACAGGCTGTATTTGGTAACCAAGGACAGCGCTCGGCAGAGCAGTATGGCGTCTTACGGGGATGGTCTTTGTTGGATGCCGTATTTTTTTGTGTTGGAACATGTATAATATCGCCACTCATATAAATCGAAATAACATTCATTGTTTTTATTGATTTTTTTTGGATCCTGCATTTGATTGCCGTCCCAGGGACCATTTCATCAACAAACTGCGCTCAATGTTCGGTGTAAAAAAAGCCATTTTTAGCATTTCACATGAAATTACAGAAAAACGAAGATTATTGCGTGGAAGGGCTCGTTACCAAAACAATCGGAGTACCCCAGGGGGGAATCAGGTAGTCCTTTCCAGGACTTGCGAATCTGCTTTGTGATCTTAAAGTCCACACGCATTGTATGCAGACGACTTAGCCTTGCAAAAGTCAAAGATCACCTGCAGCTTTACCTTAATGAGACTACACAATTGTGTGAAGAAAACAAACTTACGATGAACACAGAAAAACAAATGTAATGTGTTTTTATATACATTGATCGTATGCTGCTAGAGAGCATGTTTACAACTAAAAAGGGAGTTACATTTGCAATGGGAAATCATCCTAGGGCCCTCGCTTTTGGTTCTGAAAAATAGAAAAACGCTTGCCAAAGAAATCGCACAACATCTGCCGTATGACCTGGCACGAATATCACCATTATATGTGCATCAAGCCAAACTTATCAACATTAGTATGCGTGTGTAGTTTCTGTGGCAAATGCTGCATTGGGTGCTACCACAGCTTTTTGAGGCTCCCTTATGTACTGAGTTGATTACGTAATATCAGACCACACTGTTTTTCATATATATATCATATTCGACGTGTAGCAGTGGTAGCTTGGGCGGCCAATTGCCAGTTTGCCAAGCCAAGAATATCGTGGGTAAAACATCAAGGTGTGTTTCTTCCATAATATAAGAGTTTTTACTTTCCTCTATTATAAGTTACTAACTCTCATCAACAAATATGTGGTACAGGGGTGCCATTCGGAGAGTTTGTGCCGAAGCTACGTACAGCCATCCGCCATCGCATTGACATACAAACACTTAATCTACAAGAAACTAACCCCACTGGTCGTGGCACGCTTATAAGGGGGTGCGACGCTCTCATACACACGAACAGGAGGGGTTCCTGCCGTGTCGCTTAACAGAACGAGCTCTCAAGGAGGCCTGTTGTCATGTATATTTTGGTAACGACCTACGTCGTTGACTGACTAACGATGACGTTCATTGATTTCAATACCGCTTTCGACAGCTCCTTTGCCCGGGGACTGCCTTTTAGACGTCATGCGGTATAACTTCGATATAAGAGGGCGAATGTTTTCTATAATAGGGAATATTCTCACCAATAACTATATTATAATAAAAAAAAACTATTTCTACACAACATGTGTGATATTAAATAAATTGAGATATAAAAAATGGACCGCAGGAAGTTAAACAAGCAATTGGTATGGCACAGAGTACGGAATAACCCTGCAAGTGCCTTTTTCCTCACTTTTTGTGTGGTTAGATTGGGCCAAGTTTTTAGAAAATGTTTCCGCGTAAAAACCCGCGAAACCGCCTTGTTGTACGGTTCTCTGGGTACACGCCAGACGAACATATTATTGATTATTTCAAGTTTTGTTATACATTTTGGTAAAAGCATTATTTGGCTTCTGCGATTGTTCAGAAGAGCCAAGGCCATGTCCGCCATGCTGCTACTTAGAAATCTCAGACGCAGATATATGTTAATAAGGCTATTAATATACTTAAAATTAAGATATCTCTATTATAACATACATTTAAGAGCGAGAGGGAAACCTGTTGTCTTTCCGCACTCGAGACAGGTAGTATGGGACTCGATGCCGATGTTCTTGGCCCTCGTGACGAGGCGATAAGCTAGAGTTGTTCCTTAATAATATGTCTAAAACTATTAATTGTAGTCCCATTTAATTATTTCCCATTTAAATAACCAGCTGCGCCTTATCTGCGGCGAATGCAGTACCGCATATTTGAAACGTGACTTTGACGTCGTAACCTTCTCCTGAAATCAGAGTCGCACAGAATACATACCGAGATCGTCCGATACGATTCAAATACTTTCTGAAACTACCGTTGCCGTAGGGAAATGGGTCAGTGGGCAAGAAAGAGATCCCTCCTGCCTTTTGATCCACTCCCTGACACGGCTGGCCTTTCTGGGTATCCGCTCATATTTTGTTCCATGCATCGATTGTCTGACGTTGTGAATCCACTTGAGAGAGTGAGGAATCGGTTTGACGGCGTACAGTCTCCCGAACCCGTAGGTCTCATAGGATCTGCCGGGCTTAGACTTGTGTTGCAGCGGTGGCGGCAATTTTGCTGGCTTATGCTATCTAGAGGGCCAACGGCTTCTTTGTTTTATATAGGGCCCGCCGGCACCCATGTAGCTATACGCTGTCACGGCGGGGCTTATGTTATCTAGTCATAGCATAATGTTATCTACTACCGTCGTCAGACGGCATTTAGATGACGATAGTAGATAACACCTGTCGTCAGTGGCGCCCGTGTGCCCGGAGTGTTTTGTCCGTTCAAAAATTGCCACAGTGTTGGTGTAGGACTAGGCAAAGCCCATGCGGAGAGAGCCAGATGGTGATAACTTCCGGGATCTATGTGCTGTCCTCATGGAGCTTAAAGCATTTTTTATGTGTAGTAAGATTGCCAGGCAGTACGATCTTGTTTCTAAGCAAATGCATCTATGGGTTTCATAGTAAATAAAAAAATACACTAATCATAAGTATAATGCATTGATTGTTGTTTTTATGACTGCTATATTTTTATTATGGCAAGTTCTGCGAAAACCGAGTTTGTTCAGTTTGGCAATTCGTAGCGCGTGATGCCTATAATGCCAGTCTTTTTTAAGAGGGGAAAATGTTTTTACAAACGCCCGCTGGTATTAATGGCAGGGCAGTGTGGGGCTCAACACCGGCGGTAAATAGTCTGTACGAGGATGGGCCTTCCGGGCCCGGTGAGGTCTCAGGGACGAGGCGGGAGGCCTTCCATCTCTCGGGGAAGCGTCCCTCCCGTAGAAGGCGTGGAGCCCAGTCCGCCAGGTCCTTGGGGTGTTTTGTCGCCATAAGTTTTGCGCCCTTCCGGGGCACTCCGTCGGGCCCAGGGGGCAAGACGCTCGGCTTTTTTCTCCTCGTTGATTACCGGGGGAATCTGGTGCAGGTCGACGTCGTATACGCGGGGGCTCGGGAGCTGTGTGAGCGACTAGCGTGCAGATCTCCTGTGCGGGGAGTGAGGGAGAGAAATTTCTGAGGCGACCCATTACTATTTTGTGTGGAAGCCCCACGGATCAATCTGGACCGATTGAATGAGGTCTCTCTGGGCTTCTGCCTTTGATTTGGAGGTGAGCCCCCAAGCTCACGACGGCGCCGCCGGTACGTGTTGATAAGGGCTTCTGCCTGAAGTTGTGACTCCCGGAGAGACTCGACTGCCGCACCCCCTTCTGCGTGCGAAGGGCAACCCACGAGCGCGTCCGTGTGGTTGCGTGATTTGCCTGGATGCAGGCCCGGCAGGCTTCTTATTCCCTGGTTCCACCAGGGCTTCGGCGAGCAGCCCGGGGTCATGTCCGGGGATCCTCCCGCCGCCGCCCGGCGAGTGCGAGCGCGTCTCCAATGTGGTTCTCATCGACGTCGACATTTCTTCATCACGCAAGACCGTTGTGCAGAGAAGAGACTAAGATAAGATTGTCCATCCCCCTCATCTGCCAGGTGGGGAAGGCCCGGGCCTGGCACCACTGGCTAGTGAAAAGGTTAAGTTTCGATGGTCGCTTAAGATCTCTTTATCCACCTGCACCTTCCATGATTGTACAGGATCTATGACAGTGTCGTTAGCGAGCGTATTATCCAGGTTTGAGGTTTCCGAGCGCCTCACACACGTCGAGTCAATCCCCTCGTTGAGCAAAGGCCCTGCTCAGCTATACAGTCTAGGAGGGCCGTGTGAAGGGCGTTAAAACTGCCTGCGACCAGAGTGGCCCTTGTCGGGTGGTTTCGCGTGGAGACTGCTAGATCATCAAGGTAGGCCTTTAAGTGCTCTAACTGCTTATTAGGTGAAAAAGACAGCTATAAATGTCTAGGGCTGGGTCGGCCAGCTCGATCCGCGTGAAGCCCCCCCCTGATGGCTGTCCCGGAGATGGTTAGGTATGGGACCTGCCCTGTCCACCAGATAGATGTATTGCTGTGAGTATCCATAACGCAATTATGTTGGCTAGTTGCGATTTTCTTATTAGGCTCAAACAGGATGCAGATTGCGTTGTGGTGGCACTGGAAATATGCGTCGAGGTCGTCGTGAGCAGCTCGGCATCGGTTAAGATTAACTTGTAAAATACAAACCATTATAATGATTTAGGAGACCTCACTACGTGCCAATCGACGGCTCCGTCGCCGTTACTACTGCTCTAAGGCGGGGCGGGGCCGCCAGGGGGCTCTCAGCACACGAACACATCCGCAGGATGGAGATACTCGCTGGAATAGGGCTTATTCCCATAGGCCCGTAATTATAAGGCTACTACTAGGCGCTGATGTGGTTTCTAAGTTTGGACTAAGCTGTAATCAGCGTGTAGGTGCAAGCAATCTTAGATCAACAGAGAGTTCAGCTAAACATGCTGAACTTTACATTTACGCAGCACCAAGTGACCCAGTAGGGTCGCCTTCTCGACGCAGAAGCGTGCCTTGAGCCAAAAAACGCGTTGGAAGGCTATAATAAGCAACGGGGTATAGCTGGTTTACTCAGATATCTATTCAACATTTGCCAAAAGGAGAGCTGCTGAAAATTTAAACAGATTGTAGGCTTTTTGATGTTTGGTATATAACATACATATTTATTCAACATATATTCAGTACAAAACATGTCTCGGCGCTGCAATGGGCCTTAAGACCTGTGGCACGGAGGCCGAACATTTCTTTACTGTTCACTTCTTCACTGTTATTTGAGCAACGCGTATTTGTGTATCTAGGCTTTGAACTAACACGTCCAACTTGCCCTTTACCTCATTATATATGTATGTTTATATCGTTTTTTATGTTTATAAAAATATATGTTTAATCGTATGAACTTTGCGGGAGGGACATGCAAAGTGTTAATAATTTATATTTTAAATAAAGTTATTAGGCAGTTAGTTTCTGAATGCATATACGTTTATGTTATCATATTACTTATATTACAGTATAGTTATGTACATTGACTATTTGCTTAAATTGTGTTTCCTACCTATACTCTAAATTATTCGTCCCGCCTTCATATGTACATACACGAACATGCATATATCGCTTGGATTTAAACTTTCAAAATTGCCGTGTGTTGTTTTCAGATGTCGTCTTCATGTAGGCTATCGCCTCTTCCGTCGAAGGAGGGCCCGCCAGCGTTGACGGACGCGAGCCAGGTTTTGGCTGCGGCTCTCAAAGAAATGGACAGCATCATCGCATCGGCCGAAGTTGACAGCAGTCACGACACCTCGGACGGCTACGGTGACCCGGACGCGCTGGCATCTGACAGGGAACGGCGAGATAGCTATGCCAACGCCGTATACCGATCGCTGGAGCGACCGTCCAAATGTCGATCTCCTTTTAGTCCTCCGGAGCCGGCGAAGCCGGTTGTACTGGAAACATCCGTCTATCGCAAGCCCCCAACTTCGGCGTGTTCCCGTGGAGGTGGAGTTTTAGCGTCGGCGACGACCCGACATGGGGATGCGGCCGACGGCGGGGTCGGAAGCGACTTGGCCGATCTCTCGGAGCTAATGAGCCTTCGCAACGAGAACATCGATCTCAAGAAAGAACTCTTCGAGATGCAGCGGAGCCTGGCCATGCAACGGGCGGGGGCCGAGAGCCTGAGCCAGGAGCTGCAACGAAAACGTGCCCAACTTGAGGCTGCCGAAGAGCAGCTGGCAATTGAGGCGCGCATGCGCAAGAAGGCCGAGTCCGAACGGCAAGAGTTAATGACTGACGTGTCTGCAATGAAGCTGCAGCTCATGCGTTCGGAAAAAGACCGCGCCGAGTTGACTGCACGTCTGAAGAGTCTTCAGTCGGGCTTTCAGAGGACGCTGAGTAACCTAACGGCGGCTGACCTTTCGGGACTGAGGAGTAGCACTCCAACGAGGTGCGGAAACAGCAACCTCGACAAGCCGCCGCTACCCCGACCGAACCTGAGTCCTGGGTTCTCGAATACGATAGCAACCAGCCCATCGGTCCAGCGCAAGGTTAGCTGTGACCGGCTACAGAGATTTCCACAAGCAATCTATAGCACCCTGCCGAAAAACTATAAACCGCCGGCTGGCATTGGCAAGCAAGACAAAAACAGCGTCAGCGTAACTTCTAATGGAAGCGGTAGCGCGAAGCCTGGCGATAGCTCTAAGCGCAACGTCGAAACGAAGACGCTTGAAACGAGAAGCACCTCAGCACCGGAACTCAACAACCCTGATCGCGCGGTGAACGTCAAGGGAGCGCCAAATGGCTCTACTCCAACTCAGCCCATTATCAGCCATACGAGCGGGCCTAGAAAAATTATGAAGCTATTTGGAAAGCTCTCACGAAGTAATTCGGCGTCAAATTCGTCTATCGGCAGCTTTAAGCGGAATACGTCGACGAGGGCAACCGCTATGCCACGGCTTTGTGGCTGGAAATCGAACGAGCACCTGAAAAGGCCGCTCGCCGAGTGGGATAAGAAATGCATAGCAAGTTTCTTTCAACAGCTGGATTTGTATGATCAGTTCGATAGTCATCTCTTGGCGGTTCACACAGGAGAAGCCCTCGTCCAGCTGATAAAGAGCGACTCGTTTCAGGCTACAATCAAACATCCCCTACATAAACGGAAGCTCCTTCTGGCCATCGACGTATTTGCGCAGAATAATTCGCTTCTAAAGAGCGCTATTTATCTCGACACGAAGTGGGCATTGTCTTGGTTGGATGATTTGGGTTTGCCTCAATATACCGACACGTTTCAGGAGGCTCGAGTAGACGGGCTTCTTCTTAACCACATGACGCTAGAGGATGCTGGCATTCTAAAAATCAACTCGCAGCTGGCCCTTCTGAGTCTACGGTGGGGCATCTACGTGCTCAGAATGACCAACTTCGATCCAGGCTGCTTGAAGAGGCGTTCGATCAGTTCCAAGGCTAAGGACGGCGTCGACGAGGTGGTGTTATGGACCAACCACCGACTAATGCAATGGCTCCGCGACATAGATCTGGCGGAATATGCACCAAACCTACGTGGGTCAGGCATTCATGGTGCGCTGCTCGTATACGAAGATAGTTTGGGCGAGAAGCTACTTGCTGAACTTCTCAACATTGCGCCAGCGAAGACTCTTCTACGGAAACACCTCACTCAGCAACTGAAGTTGCTACTGGGAGACGCCATTATTCAGCGAAAGCGAGCAGCCGAGGCAACGACAACAGTGCCACTATCACCATCGACAAAGATCAAATTCCCCAAAGGCACCCTCGGCCGTCGTTCAAAAAAGAAATGCGACCAAACACTTGTGTGTCCTCTCGACCTCAGCGGATTCTTTCCCACGGGCTGTGCTGATCTAATGAGTACGTCCATGTCCACTGCTATGACGTCCTCCACCCACAGCAGCCTTTCTTCGAACTCAACGTTGTGAACAAACCAGTTTGATTGATTATGTATGATGGCTTTTACTCACGCGAATGTATTACTACTGGTCTTAGTGTGGACCGAATAATTTATTGTAGATATTAATTTGAGGATCATAATAGTCGTAATGGAACGTTTGCCTGGTAGGCGACGTTTTGAAGTTAGCAGTGTTCTATTGTGAATAGATAAACGATAATTGTGTGAAATTTATGATTGGCCAGTAAAAAAGCGGTGCTTTGCTAATCCGGCCGCTCTCCGTTTTAATAATATTTATTCTTATTATTCACGTAAAAAGTGTCTAAAGTACGTCCTGCTGTACGGCGATGATAGCTCAAATTTTATTACAGCAGAATTATCCGCCTTAATTACAGCGCCATTACGCCACAAACGAACAAAATGAAGGAGAGTAGGAACCAGAAGATGACCCGCCTAATAAGAAGGGCGCCGACAGGTACAAGTGATGCCGTGAGAATTACAAATCTAATTTAGAGCAGCTAACTGCCCTGAAGATATTCGCGGTCATCGAGTGGTTAATTTAGAGTAATGAAGCTTTGTACCGTGTTTGTAAATGTAAGCTACTGCGAACAAAATGTTGTTGGTACATTCAGAATGCCTATGGTTAGACGAAACTACTTTTCTGTAGCTTTCCACCTTGCAATTAATGTGCGTCGTAAGACTGTAGAGGAGTCCCCGAAAATGCACAGCACCTGAGCATTTTTGTCGAGACTAATTGTCCGCGCCGAATACGTGACAGGGCTTATCGCCAAATCTGTGTCCGAATATAGTTTAGTTCCTTCTCGCTGCGTTGTGAAAAATGATTTGCAAACAATAAGGTACGAACAAACTTTACGGGCGAGCATTTTTTCCTATATGGTAGCTAATAGCTAATGTGATGCAAAGCTTGACAAAAGCTCCGCAACAAGGTCGCCCAATCTTACTTACGAGGACTGTTGGTCTTTATCATTGTGCAACCGAAGATCAACTGCTTATGATTTTTGTTTACTTTAAGTAGGCAAATTGGTACGGACCGAAAGTTCATACTTCCTTGAATCGCAGATAGTAATTGTTGGACAGAGAGTTATTCCTCTAGAAATCTCTTGAGGCCTTAACCACCGATTAAACTCGCAAGCCGATCAAACTTTCAGTCAAATAACATTCGATAGAATGTGCGTAACTTAATTAATCCCACATTTTAAATGTCATAAACACGATATATTGTGTTTGCCCGACTTTCATGTTCCTTTGCGTAGACTTCATCGATGTTACAACGTGATATGGATGCGTGTGGAAAGAGAAACCACAATTAACTGGACGCTCTTGGTGCGCGACCACTTCCTGTTGTTAGAATAAGATGCTTTTAGAAGATGTTTGCGTTAAAATTAATTTGAAACATGTGCGAAAACAAATTGTAAAATGATAACTATTTGCATCGCGTTATGTATTATACTGACTCAATTCATATTATACTAAATTATTGATCAATACTCTCCAAACTAACTAACTTGGTTTAGCCTACTTGTTTTACCTGTTTTTTCTCGTTTTCCTAGATATCGATTATCGACAGTATATATATATATATATATATATATATATATATATATGCGATTTTTGCCATAAGCACTCAGCTAAAGCGCTGCAAAGAATGCGCAACATATTCGACTCATAAAATACTTTTATAACTGAAGTCACTGTCACGACAAAGTCAAAAATGTCACATCGTCCGTAGTTGCAATAGCTCTTCCCTCCGAACACGCGCCAACAAACGGACGGACGGTATAGCAAGATCGATACAAAAAATATATCAATTCTCATCACAGTCACTTTTACCTTTGTGTAATATACTTGAAAAACCTACTGAAGATCAATAAATATCCGAACTAATATTCAAACTTATTGTAAGGGCCGGCATTCTTTAAGCATAGATGCATGTGGTATGATGAGTTTGATCACTAACGATCGCACGTAGTGCTATCAAAATGAGAACCATCGCACAGTTTTTACCTTTGTGTGAAAGTGAATTATCCACCGTACGCTCAATATTTGTATGCTTGCAAGGCTATTTTTCCTTGAGACTATTCGCGTATTTCTAGCAGGTGGGCATTTAGGACGAACAGTATGTGGGAGTGACCATCCTCGCTTTTTTATTTATTTGATTTAAGTCAGACAATGCTTACCGTTTCAGTGAGCCTACCCGACTGGTAAACACCAGCGCCAATGTCGCTTTTGCAGACTTTGGCGGTTTAACGACTTTAGAGCTCATGTAAGGATCCCGTGTTTGCCGTGCCTTGGAGCGCGGCCTTCAATAAAAAAAACGTCCATGGAGATATTCGAATAGCGCTATATATACAGCTTTTGCACATACTCTTCAAATGCCTTATTATTATTATTATTATGCTATTCGCAATAAGGTTTCCATATACGTGAGCATTAGATAAGTCTTAAGAAACTTCTCGAAGAGAAATCGAACTAATTGCAAATAAACTTTAGACATCTTATTTATCAAACGATGCAACAAGGCATTCCTTAAGTACGGCTTTTTTTCAACTAGAGATTCAGTAAAATAATGGGTTCCAAACATGCCATGGTCCTGCAGGTATTTTTTTCAATGCGAGATCTCCTTTTAGATCTTAACGTACTAAAAAACTACTAAATTGCTCGACGTTTGTACGCTACACTTTAATCTCTTCATTACTTAACACCAGGTGCACGCATCATAAAGGAAATCATTTCTAGACGCGCGGGATATAATACACTGTACGTGATCATGAATTGAATGTAAAATAGGTTCAGCCTTGAATAATCTGTCTAGGTCCTTCGCATATTTACGCACACAAACCGTTATAAGTATGTTGCACATGTTGTCAAGCTAAATATATTGGCAAATATTTTACGGTCTCGCATATGGAGCATCATGCACTTGTGACACACCCTGTATACGGATATGTACGTATATATGTGTATGTTATTTAATTAACAAGCCGAGTAATGCCTAGGTTACACCGAGTCTGGTGGGGGATGCTGGGTTTAGAGGGTTGTTGGGCCCACACTAGTCACGGAGGCAATTCCGAAACATTTCGCAAGAAAAAGTTTGTTAGAACCGAACCCACGATTGTGAGTGTAATGGGAAACATTTAAAATAAGAGTCACTACGACCAGTGGCTTTTATGGCTCTCTGTTGGCCCAAATATCTAGCAAAAAAACAATCAAAGACGCGTATATATATATATATATATATATATATATACATAAAACCATAGTAAAGACCATCATGCTTGCTTTAAACACTTTATTCTGATAGACTTTCCGCGTGCAGGGCACTAGTGGATATATATATATATTATACTTTAGAGTAGGTTAGCTGCATTTAGGTTTATACACTTTATCCATTACGAGCAGTTTATGTGAATAACGCTTGTGGCCCAGCTTAATACTTCAGAACTAGACCAACTGTAGCTTGCTCGTTGTGTGCACTGCGTAAACTTGTTTTCCTCCTGAATACGATTTTATAATACAATGACATTAACAAGAGAGCGCGTCCACACCTTATAGTTTGCAACTGTGTTGTTGAGAAAACAATAAATAATAGAGCTGCAACAGATTAGTCGTAATAACGGCAATCGTATGCACGTAACGCAGCCACAAATTGCCAAAAGCTCGACAGGATATTGTATATTGTATTTCCTGATTTTAGCGCATGCAAATGTTGTGAAACCTGATGATATACACGTTGTCTACCGCGGAGGAAGATGCATGCTAACGGACAAAAACAGATGCAGTGAAGGTCATATAGATGAGTAGCATCTGAGCTACGTCACAGTTGTGCTGCATAGCAAGCAAGATGCGCTTAGAGGCTCGAAATTTTGACATTACTTCACTCCCGTTTAGAGCTCGCTGCGTAAAACCTTTACAGGAATCTCAAGTTCTTGCCCTCGGGTCTTTTTGCGGTCTTCAACGATCGGAGGAGCTGTGAGCACCACTTTGCCGTCTTCAAGTCTGGCCTCCAACCGCTCAACGTTTGCTTCGTCGGGTACCGGAAACTGGCGGTGTATCTCCCTGAAATGAAGAACGAAGACAAAATATAGTAAACGGTTGTTAGTATTATATATGCATGGGAAGAACTGAAACCAATAGCTGATCTCTTTTTGCCTTAGTGTACTCTGGCTTAGTGTACTCCGCACTTAGTGTACTCTGGCTACTATTTGGCGTACCTAATGAATCATTACATGTATATCTATATATTGTAGCAAGACAGAAAGTAAGTGAAAATTTTCAACCGATTTTTGACATTCAAAAGATACCCTCCATTGTTAGTCATAGCCCCATCTCTGAACCAGAGTATCGATTCCCATGGCAAATAATTCTGGCTTCTGCATCTTGAGAAATATACCCACGGATGTGTTTGCTACTTTTGATCAAGTGCGTTTCTTTCTTTCTGTAGATAGTTTTGAATAAATAGTAGCCTGACGGTGCGATGTCCGGCAAGTACCGTGTATGCGACGAAATTTTCCAATTAAAGTTTGTTTTCTTGCGGAGACTGGGTAAACTTACATGCAGCCTCACACTGTCTTGACTGAAGATAACCCCCTCTCTAATCACGTGTCTCTTCCTTTGGAGGACGGCAAAAACTCGGTCGAGCTAATCAGAGTAAACACCTATGTCTATCGTCTCGTCACTAAGAAGAAACACGTGGTGGACGATGCCTATCCCACTAAACATAGAGCAAAATTTGCTGCGAATGGGTTAGTTTTTGGCGTTTTTGTTGGGAGAATGGTCTGGGACGCACCGGGATCTAAGTTTCAAATTGTAGTGGAACCCCTATATTTCATCACAGGTAACAACTGGACCCAAGAACGGGCACTCATTTCGCCTAGCAAACCAAAAAGAGCATTTTGCTAAACGATCCACTTGGTTGCGCTTGCTCAAATCATTAGGTACCCGTAAAGTAAGGTGAAGTCAAATATGCACTTAATATATATATACATTTAAATGTATACATTTTGATCGTGTCTGTAACTTTCGTTCGAATATCTTATATGGGTAAGTTTCATCGTATTTTGACTTGCTATAATCACAAACACGGAAGAAGTTTGTGAGTATAGCAAGTGTATCGAGTAGCTGTAGATAAAGTCTAAGTTACAGGCGCGTATTATCTGTAGCGCCAGTATTCATTGCGTCGTTATGGCCATTACTTATAATGTTTTGACCGTTTGCGTAAGAATTGTGTAGAAATGCTGATAACTACCGTCATGAAGCCTAAACGGTAATGTTACGTGTTATACATTACGAAGCTTTCAGATAGTCTATTTGTTCAAAGTAAAATATATTTTATAAAAACGTATTACGTTATTATTATATTATTATGCATAAGCAAGAAGGCAACTAATGCATTGATAAAATTAACCATAGTTAGCCAATTAACTTTTGATATGCTTAATCTTTCCCTTGATGATGCGCTAATGCATATAGCATGGTTCATGTTTGGGAGTAATAAAGTATGCTAGGCTTACTATCCTGCGTTGATAAAAATATTACGGAAGTCATCAGACAAAACAAATGGTTCGTTCAAATTCTTGCCAGCGCTGTCAACAGCAATCACATAACAACAGGTGAAAACGCACAAAGAAGATATCAGTATGTTAGATTAAGCGTGCGAAGTCGAGACGTAGTGGAGTCAAGTCTCTCGCTATTGCTGCGCGTATACATATGTATATAACACCAAAGTAAAGACCATTATACTTTATACACTGTATCCATTAGGAGCTGACCTCTCAGAGTTCGTCACCTCCAGATAACAATCCTTATTATGGCCTACAAGGCTATGGTTGGGCCTCATCTCTACCATTACAGTGTAGAGTTCGGCGGCACCTATTGTAACGTATTTACGGCTTCTCAAGCCTTGCATAGTAAAGCTACTCGTGCGGTATTGGTTTGAAGACCACCGAGTCTTTCAGTGTCCTGCTTACATGACACGGTTACGTTTATGCGGGGTAGCTCATCTCCTTTTTACATGTGCCTTTTCAAATACAAAATCGTTAAAAACCTCACCTTTGTTGGTAGTCTTTTTTCAAGTTACTAGATCCCTTTCAACCTTCTATTCCTTCCGCTCCGAGAGACCATTTCTCTCTCTCTCAATATTCTATTTCGTCGAATTCTCGAAAATGAGCCACAGCAAGCACGTCTTGATTGTCCAGCTAATACGCCACTGTGCTTCTCCTTCGTTTGTCGTCGTTACTTAAAACTTGTTGTTGTAGTTGTTGTTGTTATTTAACGTTTTCACTGTTATTCGTTAATTCCGCGTCAGTTCATGGCGCCTATAATAGAAGCTGCAAATGCCTTCTACAAAAAGCGAACGTCATCATTTGCCTCAGCAGCCAGCAGCAAACGCTTTCGGTCGGTCACCGCAGCATATGCTTCGTGCGTTCTGCAATATCCTTCACAAACTTTCCGGCACCGACACGAACAGAATCCTTGACAGCTATATACACCTTCTTCGATTTTCCGAATCAGCGTGTTTTGTGACCTATTCATTCTCGACAGAGCTGTGACGAAAGTATAATAATACCGCCGTGCATGAGACAGTTAGATCCCAGACAATGTGTTTTCCATGTGACGATAAACGCATGGAAACGTCCTCAGGCCGTAACCTATTGCTTCGACTCAGACCTTTGGGCTCGAGTTTGGATAGTATTTTTACCCTTCTTAGTGCTCATTTCACTACTCCATTGAGCTCCGCGTATTCCGTTTCACTGGCTTAGATCACAGGACTCGACCAGTTTAGCACACGTCATACATGAGAACAGCTCACAGATGCGGGTGCCTATCCTGGTAGCCGAACCATGCGGAAGGAGTAGAATCGAGCATGGTGCCAAGCTGACGGCTAAAAACGGCACGTGATCTTAGTGATGCAATGTTATCCATAATATCCCTTGTCTCATTTTCACAAGTGTCGAGCGTGTGTTGGTCCGCGTGCTCTTTCAGAAGGCTAATGTCAAGTTGGCTCCCAACGCATCAGTCAACATGAGGTTGCTTCCTTTAATCGATGGCTGCATCTTTATTAACAACCTATTCCGCTAGAGGATCTTCATTTATTCAACAGCGACATAGCAGGCTGCTACGAGGCCCGTATCGTTTCTACTTTGTCATTGTGGAATTCTTTAGCGCCGATGTCCTCCCTCAAGGAGTACTTTTCCTTGCCCGCCGTATGGCGTCTCGCCTCTTGCGGATGCACGCTCATTTGCCCCTGGTTAGCGCCCAGACGGTTTTCTTGCTGCGTTATTTGCGTGGTGTGCAAAACCATGAACTTCTGAGAGCAAGTAGCCTTTAAGATGCCCGCAAACCTCCAACAGTTTGATTCTACCCAGCTGCGATGCGCGGAGGCGTGTGAAGCATTTCCTCTATACGTTCGCGCGCTCCCAGTTCTAGTTGCCCTCCAGGACCAACGTTCGCCTGCTAGGGAATATTTGATATACACTGACGTTGTGCCCACCTCGCACAACGCTCTCAAATAGCTCACCAAGTTAAAGCTGTTCAGGAGTAGCAGCTCACCTTCAACGACTCAGACTCAGAAGAGGGAAATAGGGCATCATAAGCTGAGCTGCAGGGAGACGGTATCTATGAAGCAGACACGCTGCAACGCCGTAAATAATGTGATCGTGTGAAGATGAAAACATCAGACCAAACGTCATAATATTTAGTCATAAATCGTGGTTTCGATCCTAAGATATTTAGTAGATGCCAAGGAGTTCAATAAAAAAAACAGTACTTTATTTTAAACAATAACATAGATTTTTTAAATTTTTGTAAGCTTACATTCGTAGCTTATTCTTTTTCATTTCAGTGTTAGTTTAAACAATCATATTTAATTTCTAAATCAGCCACACTTGTTAGATTTTTTCGCGTCGTACCCCTCGTAAAATGTTAATCTTTTTTATTATACACTTTTGAAAATTAACTGTCCCATCAATATATTACTTGTTTTAAATCGAATCATTTTTTAAATTACTTGAATTAAATACGTAGGAATCTGGTAATGTTTTTAAATTTTATCCAGGTTCTAGAGTTATGAACCAAATCCTGTGGCGAATGACATTCTCTTTGCTAATGATGTGATGGAACATTCAAGCCTATTCACCCACAAATAACGGCGGGATAAACTGACGAGCACAAGCAGGTCGGTGTCACAACAATCGTACCCCGAATTCAGTACAAATTAGCTGCGCAAAATTGCTTTGATTGATCGACCATGACCATGATACAGAAAATTGGACATGCCAATCTGAACGACGTACCCGTGACGGACGTCCACAACCTCGTGGCTCGTGTGAAGGCTGCGATTGCCAAAAACTCAAACATAACGAAAGGTGAACTCTGGGTTTGGACGCCAAGTTCCTCTATAAGATTCTGTACGATCACCTCAGACTCAAAGGAGCTCCTCGATGTGTACCTTGTGATTTGTCACAGGATGAAGAAGACGTGGGTCGTTCTGGCTTGAGTCGACCGGGACCGGTTTTTATTGCTTTTGAGACCCTTCACAGGTGGTGAGACTTTGGTACTTATTTTTAAACCAACTACTCAAGTCCCGGAGCTCCTCCCAGCCTCCACCCAAATAGTGAAGCGCCAACGGTCGGTTAGCAAAGTGATGGTCGCCATCTTCTCTAGGAGTGTAATTGGGTGGGACAGTGACAATACTGCAGAATGCCTTCCAAAGTTTTTTGATGTGCTCACCAGGAAGAGCTCTAACGCGCCTCGTAGGTAACGGTTCGCCTATCACAACAATGAACCAGCCCACCGGGTTTAAAATCCTGAGGCTTTTCTCGCCGCATCTCAAGTCACTCTAATAAGAGGCATCTTTATTTACCATACTTGGCCGTGCGAAATCCACAGTGAATATATTCTCGGCAGAGAATATATTCACTGTGAATGCAAAATCAATCGCAGGAACAGCCAGCTACTTATCGTAATGGGAGAAAACAAACTTCCAGTTTAGGTGCACGTCCCAGGTGTTGTGTCTAGTTAGGGAAACGTTATGCCACCCTACTTATTGCAGGAGAAAAAAACGCAAAAAGAGTGTCGATTTTACAGATTTTGCCGAACCCACAGAGAGGCATTCTGTCAAATGATATACTAAACGTTTAGAAAGACTGTGCATCACACTTAGTAGTGCAAGGATGAATGGCAGAATATGCGAGCATGTTATATTATAATACGTTAAATATATATAGCAGATGAAAAGGGGTGTACGAAAGCATTGTTAGTTCTTCCCAGCTCGCACACACTGACCTTTCTGACTGAAGGACAAATCAGAATCCATATCAGGTAGAACTAGTTATGCGCAAAAGTAACTCAGCTCGTTGTAAAAGTTTAGCTGAGTTGTGCCTCCAGGCATAGCAATGTAGTTTGAAAGGGGATTAATGGTACGCATGTATGTATAAGAAAAGGTACTCATTCGAAACGAAATTCTCTCCTCGAAGGGGGTGTGGTTTCCCTTAAACTATTTTCCTCAGCAAACAAATACGAGTATATATATATATATATATATATATATATATATATCCCTCAAACAACACCCTTATAAATGTTGTTTTCAAACAGAATTGCAGTCAACATTTTATCAGTGTACGTGTTAAGGCTTTTTCTGTAATGTTTGACCCAGTCTAAATATTCTAGCGACTTGTCGTTATTCTGATTGATATAATCTAATAGCCTTACTGGAAATATCCCGTCCTAATTGTCTTTGTTAATTGTGGTTGTGGTTCTTGGTAATGTTGTTGTTGCTGTTGCTGGGCGCGCCGGGGACACAGCATAGTCGTACCGCTTGTGGTGCTGGTGAAGCCTGTCTCGGACGAAGACAGATAGCTGCTCACCATCTAACTAACAGCGTTGCCTTCCGTCGGAGCGTGGAGTCATTTGGCCTTGAGTCGTGTGCCTCAATCCTATGAATATTACATATGCATACACACATTCATATCGGTGTGCCTGTAAGTGCCCACAGCTAACAGCCTGTAATCTGCCTGGACACGCAGACGCCTCGGACGTACCTTGATACGCCCTCGCCATTGTTTGTCATTGTGAATGTTGTTGTTTTTTGTAGTTTATGTTGTAGTTATTGTTGCTGTTGCTGTTGTTGTTATGGTTGTTGTTGTTGCTTTGTTGGTGCTGTAGTTATTGTTGTTGTTGTTGTTGTTGCTGTTGCGTTGTTGGTGCTGTAGTTATTGTTATTGCAGTTGTTGTTATTATTATTATTATTGTTGTTGTTGTCGTTGTTGCTGTTGTTGTTTCTGTGTGGCTGTTTGTCTGAGCACACATCATGGGCACACGTGACACCGATGACGACGTGTCTAGTCCCTTAAGTTCTCATTGACTAGTCATTGTTAGCGAAGGTTGACACATATACTCTCGGTTACGATACAGCAACAGGAGCTGTTGTAGGCGACGCGAACGACGCCGGCTAAACGCGAAAAACGTCCCGACGTTTGACAACAATACTAGAATGTACAGAGAAACAGCCAAGCGGATAGAGCGAGGTAAAGAAGCGAGCCAATTACGACGCTGGTCCGTCGTTTTTGTTTTGCATATTTTTATTGGGCAATGACTGAAATACATCAGCTCTAGCTATGTGTGTGTGTGTGCCGAAAAATTGAACATATGGCAGACTAGTATCAGGCAAACGTTCATTTATAAAAGCGCTTGTGAAACAAAACGCCAGCAGTAGATGTCACAAAATGGGAGTTGCGGAACTTGACATGTGTGTGCGTCCCTAATGTATTGCCAACGTTAAGCTGTGTCTATAAGCGTGTACGCTCCAGTCTCATTTTGTAAATCGTTATGACAAGTAATAGCTGGAAGCGCATGCCTAGCATTGCTTTTTAACGTTTAGCTAAGGCGGTGGAATCGCTAGGTAATCAGCGCGTGTATTATGCATATGCGCATATAGTATGTAGACACCCATATAACGCACAGTCATCATTTGCGCACTTTATTAGAGCGCCACTTCCAAAACCAGGTGATATGCATTAGCAGTCGTCGCATTTATATAAATATATATATATATATATATTATATATATATATATATTATATATATATATATATATATATATATATATATTATATATATATATATATATATATATATATATATATATATATATATATATATATTCGTTGCAAATGCTTTCTTATAATAAATGTCTCATTCAGAGTTATTAGCAATGATGTTCGCTAGCTCCCAATTCAATTGCCGCCAGTAGGACTCGGGGTGGTTATGAATAATTTTGTGCGTTGGGCAGTCACAGAGGCCACCACAGCAGACAGACACGCTGATAGTAGCACAGTAGCGAAATAGCACGAAGAGGAAGCGAGTCGCCTGAAGATGAGAGAAACCTCAACCTTCGACCTCAACCCCCGGAAAATACGGCTACGACAGGTGCAAGCCTCGTTAACTTAGCGAGGCATCCTTGCCCACTCCACTCTCTCAGCAGCGGTCTTGCAAGCGGCTGCGTGCTTTAACAGCTGATTGTATTAGTCTTCACATATGATTATTCTTATTAGTAATGTCGTGATTAGTATGAATAACATCATCATCATCATCATATATAGTTCACCGATACCCGTGCTAATTCTACGACGTCGGTTGATTGTCTACTGGCCTTCCCCCTTGGACGCCCGACGCGTCGAATGTTGACGCCGGCGCATCGGGAAGAGGTGTCGAACATTGCAGGAAGGCCATGTGCTGATATAAGACGAAACATGCTCACTTGTAATTAACGCCACAGGCTGAGGAGCACCTGCTTCGTTTGATCAATTATACTGACGGTAGCCAATTGTCGGTCGGCAAATATATATATATATATATATATATATATATATATATATATATATATATATATATATATATATATATATATATATATATATATAACACTTACGTAAACTAACCAATTAAGGACGATGCCAATTTGCTGAATATATATATATATATATTAGGGCTACAAAAAAGTCTTTTCGGTTTTGGAGCTATAAAGAAAACACATATATAGGAGACATGGGAAGTCTTATTTATTGAAATATATATTCTTCACCGGAAGATACAACCTCTGCCCAAGGATTTACAAGGTTTTCGATTCCTTTTCTGTAAAAGTCTGGGTTTTTAGTGGCAAACTATTCTTCCAGTCCAGACCGCACGTGTTCGATAAAAGTGCATTTTTTACCACTTACAAAATTTTGCATCGATCTGAATAGGTGGTAATCAGATGGTGCTAAGTCGGGGGAATACGGAGGATGTTCCAAAAGTTCCCATTTTAGCTGGGAAATTTTCGAAAGGGCCTCCCTACTCACGTGGGGCCTCGCGTTGTCTTGGTGGAACAGGACATCCTTCCTTAAAATTAGTGCAGTGTACGATTGCTTTAATTTTTCGTGAACCTCTTCGAGTTGTTGACAGTACACGGCCGTATTTATCGTCTGGTTACGCGGTAAAAGTTCATAGTGCACTATTCCGCCCACATTCCACCAAATACACAATAAAACATTGTTTGCGTGTATGTCCTTTTTGGGCTGGGTGACGGAGGTGCCAGGTTCATTTGACCAAAACCTTTTCCTGGCAGGAAAGTCGTAGAAGACCCATTTTTTGTCGCAGGTCACAAAACGATAAAAAAAAGGCAAATTTTGATGCCTGCTGAGCAAAGAAGTGCAGACGCGCATGCGCGTCATTTTGTTGAAGTCGCTGAGCTCGTGAGGTACCCATTTGCACAGCCTGGAAGTTATTCCGAGGCGTTTTAAAGCTGTGCTAACAGTTGGTTGGGTAATATGAAGCTCCTCGGCAAGTTCCACAGTAGTTATAGTGGGATTGTCCTGGATTTTCATTCGAAAAACCTCCTCACTGACAACACTTGGCCTTCCTGATCTAGGCTTATCTTCGAGGTTAAAATTTCCTCTTTGGAACTTCTCAAACCACTGTTGGCACACTCTGTCTGTACAACAGGCATCTCTAAACGATTTTAACAGCGTTTTTTAAGCCTGCGTTGCACTCAGTCCATTTTTAAACGCATGGAGTAGAATCGGCCGAATTTGGCATTTGTCTACCTCCACTTTGCAGCACTTTTACGAACAAACGGCTAATCAGATCTCAAAATAGTTGAGACCACAGATTCCCCGTTTTTTTTCACATGAAAACAACCAAGAGTGAGCCAATGATCTACGCCTAGGCGTCGGGGCGGGCGCTGTGAAAGCCGCGCAAGGGCCAATCCGAAAAGACTTATATATATTAAGCGAATCGGCATTGTCCTAAATCGGTTTATATATATATATATATATATATATATGTATATGTATGTGTGTGACTGCGTGTATATATGAACATATTTGTACATATATGCATGACGTTCGAGTCGATTAAAGCATGACGAGCAATAAAACACTGCCGACTGCGATAAATAACGTGAGCCAGCATCCACAAAACTATTGAAACTATTTTAGCCAATCGATCCTATATTTGTAACAGATATGTAGGTAATTACCTGAACGAGTAATCTCTGCCATCATTGCTGCGCTTCTCGGTCTTCGCCGAGAATGACACTTCGCGGCCCCGGACGCGAACCTCAACGTCATCCGGTTCCGTATCGTTTCCCGTTTCTAGCTCTAGCTTCAGTAGGCCGCTTCGTGCGTCCTTCGAGAACCTCGGCGGTGGAGGGGCGTTTATGTGGTGATGGTCGGAAAACATCGTATCGAACATCCTCAACCGCCTCTGAGGGCTAAGGAAACCGCGGACCTGTCGATGGATATTAACTTTAAGTTACGTCACAGTCGTGAGCATGTCGACATTTATATGGCGTTTCTTCAGTCTAAACCCTCTGCGCGCGAGCCTTCATTAATAGCTAAGAATAAATATGTTTTTGTAATAGTTTGCGATGACGCTATTCTTCACCACAGAAGACATACGATTTTGAAGGTTTATTTCGGTCATAGGCATTTAAATAATTAATTGATGGAATGACGTTTTGTTCGTTCATTCACGTATCTCTTTATTTTAATGAATACTAAAAGCTACGATCTTTCTTAAGTGACCTTTATCCTGCATGTCATCCATAACTTTTAATACCGTATATATATATATTTTTTTTAAATATATTGTCCGTATATCCTGCCCCTTGATCCTTTTGAAGCAGTTTATCCGTGGATACTTTGCTCTTAGACATAGAAATAGTTAAATCGCATTATGTTCACTTACTGTCCAGGTACTACGAAAACTTCCTAAGGGGAAAGTTCTGGATCTCACTTGTCCTAATATGAGCACTGGTGTCATCTAAGGCTGACCTTAAGAGGAATGCTCAGTGATTTCTTAATTAAGATCAGGAGCAGTGGTGGCTTGCGATAGCCGTCATGTATATGCAAGGTACACCGTACGCGGTCATTGTCACTTGGCGTGGTTGAATACTGAGTTCCATGAGGGCTATGATGCGTGCATCTGTCGGTGCTGTTGGCAACAATTCGTTAAATGCTATGCAGGTGACTGTCCGACACTTTCAAAGCGCTCACTCTATTATCTATCTTGTTGGGGCGGTAAACAACGCGGTGCAGCTGACAACGAATCGTGTACCTGTATTCCACCAATTTGCTATACCCTTTATCAGATAGGGTTCCCAGATCGGTAAAGAGTACAAAGCACAAATGACTTACAAAAGCGAACGCAAACGTTACCGCCTGTTAGAGTCTACTCCTGGTAGCTTTTGGTGACGGCTACGCGGAAGAAGCCTGCTTGACGCGTAAAGTTTTCGCTGCCGTCTTTGCAGTGGAATGTTCCTGAAAACTCCCAAAGCTTGCCCTCACTTAGTGGGGGACATCAGCCTCCAGTTTCAATTTTCACGTCGTGTGTACTTAAACGCAGGTGTCACGGGTTCCACTAAAAAGAGTGGCGGTGCGCGTAGCTCTATCTAGGCTGCATAGGTCTCATGAATAATGTCATGCGTTTCGGAGTGTGCTCAAGCCTTCGTGCCCAGTCGGACCTGGGTGGTGTGGAAACTGAGTCCTTTTGCTCGGTCTGTCCAGTCTCCTATGATGCGGATGAGTGGTGCGCAAGCGGTGGTCCTTCTCCCGACGAACCCATTTCTACCACCACTGGTTGATTGTACGCTGAAGCTCATAGTCTTTCGTAAGCATTGCACCTTCCCTGGACGGCGGTTCCCCGTATTTTGATTAGTTCCAGCTTTAAGGAAGGCCGCTCCCGTGCTGAACGTCCGGTACGCCATAATCACTGTGAGAGCTCCGGCCCTCAGGGCGCAGCGCAGAAGTCTTCTGTTGGTGGCAGAGAAAAGGGATTGACTTTCTCTGCATGGAGGCCGAGGGTGCAACAACTATTATCTAAAGAAGCCTTCAGAGCCCTCCTTAGTATCTTGTAGATGGTAAATCTATAATATCGTGACCCTAGCCGTGAGCATTAGAGTAATGTTTACTGGAACTGTCAGCTAATGAAACTGGGCAAACACAAGTTGACAAGAACGCTCTAAGCGGAAAATCCAATGACATACGATCGTTTTCAATAAGATAATTATAACCTATTTTTATCGGAGAGTCTGGGACTTTATATTGACGTCACGATGCACGCAAAAGCTAATCAAAAAAGCTAGAGGATGTCTAGAACGAAAGGGGGCCCACCTGGAGGATAACAAATATCTCGAGGGAGGTTCTCAATGCAAGCAGAGCCTCCCAAAAATAAAACACGATATCGAGGGGCAAGGACACAAGGTCGCCATTTAAAGGCTCGAGATGATATGGCCTAAACTGCCGTTGAAATAATTGTGATTCCTGCGCTTTCAATAATATAGTGAGGGATGCCGCAAGGAGGGTGAACATGGTTAAAGCTTCTAACTCGGATTACAATTCACTGAAAGCAACCTGGATTCCACCTCCTTGTTAGATACACAGAGGTAGGCTGGTAAACAGGATGTAAATATATACATATACGCATGCACTTAGCATGCGCTGTGATGAAAGGGATGTCATCAATCCGAAATGATCTCTCTCTGTACTAGCAATCAACCGGCACAATCACATAAGCTTTATCTAAGCATTTTTTTCATTAACAAAATATCTTAGTTTTCCACAAAAGTGTTTCCACATATAACATCCACTCGATTGTATGATCGTCTCCAGCTCAAGGAAACGCACCCTACCTGATTAAATTACAATAACTCTTATAATATTAGCTTGGTATCACCAACAACAGCAGCCATAGCAAGCCTCAGCAATTTTGATACCAGTAATAATATAACTATTGTGCTATATGTGTGCGTGTGTGTGTGTAAGGAGTGCATGTTTAAGTTTGAGCACGCAAAAAGTCGGTTAGACAGAGACGTGTAGACGCACAGAAAGACACTACATACAACGTGTTCTCGGCGCGGCCAGCACAGCAACAACACTTACGTCTCCAAACGTGGGTCCGAAGATCTTTTCACGCTCGCGCATCAGTTCCTCGTGCATGTCTTCCATCTTGCGATCAAACCAATCCCAAAGCTGCGCGCGTTCACCGCCAGGCGGCGCCGGTGAGCCGGAGCACGATCCTTCGCGATGGCCACAGTGCACGCAAGCACGCTCGCGCTCCCGTTCCCGTTCGCGCTCGTAACGGTCGAGCATGTTCAGCGAGAGCGACGGGATAGCGAATTGTGAAACGTGTCAAGATTGTCTCTCGATCAGATCGCGTATCAAGACGACTCGATTGCTATCGACACTACTCGGTCGGTCGTGAGAAATGCCTTCTCGGAGACGAAAGCACAAAGAGATAGGGGAGAGAGGAGGGAGAGTTGGTCTCTAACTTGTTTTCCGAATTTTCCGAACAATGTGGAGCGTGTCTGACACCAGTTGCGCCGACATCAGTCGGTAACCGATCATTTGCTGTGCACGTTCCTGCACGTTTTCGGGATCACAAACGATTGTGAATCAAAGCGGCTCGGAGGTCAACTGAGTCGGCGCTGCAGTCGTGGTCATCGGCTAGAACGTGTCTTTTTCTTTCGCTATTGAAACGATTTGAACCGGTGGTGGTGGAAGTGGTTTCTGTCTGTCTCCCTACGGCGGTTACAGACGTCGAGTGCTCTCGCGCCTTCGGCACAACGCCGTTGCGCGTTCGCTTCCACGGTTAAAAGCCGAAGTCCGGTCGACAATACGGTGGACAATACTTGAGCGCAGGCGTTTTAGCAGTTTGTATGCTCCGTCGTCGTCGTCCTTGTGTCGTTGTAGTTAAAGTAATGGTAGAGGTAACAGTAGTCGTCGATCCTCTCGTCGAAGTAGTTAGTAGTCGTAGTAATAGTAGTAGCAGCAGAAGTCACAGCGTCAGCCAATGGTAACACCATACACTGACTCGCTACCGCCTACGTTGTCGGAGTACGGAACCACTTATCGTCGGTCAGTGCGACGAGACGTATGCTCATGATCAACATACGACCGCTGACTGATTGACTACGACCGCCGTCCATCTATGTGGTGGCCAATAGCTAGAGCGACTCGCAAGCCGGCTCAACTACCACCACCGCCACCCTCGCTTCCGGCGTGAGACGACACCACCACACCTCGCTTCGCGCTCCTCGACGCACACAGTGCAGATGGCGCTCGTGCTGCCTCGATGCCGCTCGCGATTACTGCGGCGGTCCTATGAATGACGTACTCATTACTTCACATATATTATATATATATATATATGTATGTATATATATATATATATATGTATATATATATATATATATATATATATATATATATATTGTGTGTAAGCATTAAACTATAAACATAAACGCTGGGGCGAACAGCTTTTCTGCGTGCCTTGTCACTGCTGTGACATTGCTGTCAATATGTCTCTATGTCGATATATGTGTATGTATGTAAGTGTGCTTTTGTGTCTGTGTGTGTTAATGTGGTTTGACGATGATCAGGTGGTTCATCCAAGCGTTCCTCTGACGCACTGGGTTATTTGTTACTACTGTGGCGGCGGGCTGCGGCATCAGCAACAGAAACAGAAACAGCGTCGGTCTGCGGTCTATGTGTTTGTGCGTAGTGTTTTGGCCATTGGACCGTCCGTCTGTCCGCCCGTCTGTTGATGTTGATGTAGCTGGATCAGACGTCTCTAACGTCACCCATCAACCAGTCGCATATTTATACGACAGACAACAACAACAGCAACAACAGTAGTAGTAAGCCGAACTATACGAACTATACCATCACCACCACCACCACCACCAACAACAACAACAACAACGACAGCAGCAGCAGTAGCGGCAAGAAGACCAGTCCGAGTTAGCTCATGGCCGAACGGCTAGGCTTTGCCCCGCCTCATACAACGAATTTGCAATACTATGACTTCTCCTAGAACCTACTAGAACTACCTACGAAGACGACGACGCTGTTAATGCATGAAATAGATAAATGGATAGATAAATGCATGCAGGGAGGGAGGGAAGGAGGCAGGGAGTGGTGTGATGGATAGATGAATGTGTGAGTGGACGGCGGGATGGGCACCGGTGTACCTCAGCTGAACGATACGATAGGTCACCACGGCGGCGCGCCGAAATTCGTCGACGAACTAGAGATAGAGTGCAGAGCGGAGAAGATGATGGAGATATATAAATGCGTAGACAGAAGGAGAGAAATATCAAGCGCGCTAGAGAAGGAAAGGGAGAAAGCTAAGGGAACAAAGCTAGAGCGAGGAGCATAGGAAGTGAGTAATGCCCGACCGAGAAGGGGAGAGGCTCAGCACATGCTGGGAAACACGACGGCCAAGGACATCGGGCGTCGCCGACGGCGGCGACAACGGCAACAACAACAACAACAATAAAAACAACAGCAACAGCAACAACAGCAGCAGCAGCGTTGGCCTCAGTCCGTCCATCCCAGCCGCTGTCCCGTCTCTCGCGTCTGCAGGAGACGGTGAGGGAAGGGCCGCTACCGCAGACCAACAAACCAACGCCCGTACATTATTAGCACGCCGCAACAACACAAACTGGCGTCGGCATCATTACGAGTATCAATAGCAGACCAACAACAACAACAACAACGACGACCGGAACAGCCACAACAATAAGAACAACGATGACGACAGCTACCTAGGCTGGAACCATGACGACTACCGAAAACACGGCAGCAACAACAACAACAACAATAACAACGCCAATGACAGAGGCAAATGTAACAACAACGACAACAGCAACAACAACACCAACAACAGCAACAACAACACCAACGACGACCACAACAACAACAACAACAAAACAATCATAACAACACCAGTAGCATCAACGTCGGTGGCAGAAGCTAGTAGCAGTTCAGAACTGCCACCGCTGCCACTGTAGCCTGCTGGCACGACGCAGAAACGCAGGCGCAGCCGTCAGCGTCATGATCGAAAGTCTCCCGGGGCAGAAACAGCGCCGCCGACAGCAACAACAATAACAACACTAACAACAACAACAACAACAACAACAACAACAACAACCGCGGAGAGATACCGCGATGACGAAGGTGACCGTGGTCATCAATGAGTGCTGGGTGCGCCTTGCCCTCGAGCATAAAGCCAAACACTTTGCGAGCAAAAACAGTACGACGGCAAAAACGTTAAAAACAATATTAATGTGAGCATTGCGGGGGCGGGAGTGACAACGTTGACGAACGGTGCCAACAATAATACAAAAATGATCGATCAGGGCAGGAAACATCGCCAGAGAACAACATTGCAGGGTTTCAAAAACTGTTTTACGTGCGAGCCGCGCAAGATCTCAACAGCTTCGAGCGGCGGTACCGTCCATTAGCAGATCAGTACACTTTTTTTTTACGAAAGTCTTAATAACATATTATTCCAAACAAAATAAAGAAATATTTTCATACACGTACTTGTTTCCAGCCACATATTTATTTAATTAGAGTCCGTGTCGAATCCCGCAATACAGCGAAAATAAAGTCTCCAATTATATCGGCATTGTTCAACGATGCGACCCTTAAGTAATTGAATGTATTGTACTATTGTTATTTCTTTATCCGGTGTAACATGTTATTTCAACGACGCAGACAGACTCTGTCTCAGGCCATTAAGCTGTGCAACTAATACGTCGATCAGAATAATGTCGTAGAAGTCCATAGTGTCTTCTGGTTGTCAAAGCGCTACCCTTTGGTGACTATCGGTTCAGTGACAGATCTTACCCCAGTGTCATAGGAAAGTTTGTTCCGCCAAAAACAGGGTCCGACGAAAAGGGTCCAACGGGATATTGTGCCATTTTTTCAACCGGAATGACTATTTACACGCAACCGAAATATGCTTATGTTCATTTGGTTGCAGTACAGTAGTAAGCGGTATCATACATTTTGTTCATAAAGCCTACGATTATGTCGATGACTAGCAGCACCGGTTATCTTATTTATTCATATATATATATTTAGATATATATATATATATATATATATATATATATATATATTCCTTCATATATATGTATATATATATATATATATATATATATTCCTTCATATATATGCGAGGATATAACAATGCTTGTCATATCCTCGCAAAGCAGAGTTCAAGCTAAAAAAGTGTTTCATGTCATGAACGCGACAGAATCACGTTTGATAGCGTACTTCGAGAGCTTTCTTAGATCTGCTACATTTTCACCGACTATTGTATTCATATCAGAATTATGAAATAGCTTTTTAGCCTTCATGTTAGCGTATTTTCACTGAATTTCTAAACGTTCGAATTGAGTAGAGTTTCGTCTAACCGTTAAGCGGTGCACCTTCTAGGTTGCCCATTGGGTTAACCTTCGAACAAGCGCAAACCGACGTACTACGAAGCCAGCAGCGATGCAGAGACTGTCAACAAAAAAGAATTGTGCAAACAGATTTCGATCAAATAGACATGAAGGCGACAACATGTCGATATGGCAAAGATGACACATACCGACGTGGCAAAAATGAAACATACCGATGGAAAAAAATGACACACGCCCAGCAAAGGTTTCTGACATTCTTCTGAACGCACTTGGCCACATAATAAGGCCTATAGAGAAATTGTCGAGATATTCTCATTCACACAGTATAGATCCAACACCGATAAACCTGAGCAGGTTGCTTAGCGAGAATACGACAAGCATTGTCAAAAAGTGTAGCCTATGTAATGTATATACCTGAATAAATGAAATAACTGACGGGTCAACCGGGACGTATTAAGAACGTATTAACAGTTTTTCCAGGAATCAAACACGGGTCGAAAAATACCATTGTAAATTTAGGAGAAATAATTTTACATGAAACACATATGGAATAATTTTGGAACTGTTTAAAATAACTGCCTATCAAGGCAAAACATGATTAGAGAAAAATGGGGATACGAAGCCAGTGGGCAATATAAATTGAAGTGGGCAAGGAGCAATTTTATTATACTAACATTATCCATTATCATTTTGTATAGATTGATTTATTAAGAATGCAAATGGAGCTACAATTGTCTCCCGCAAACGTGTGCACTAGGATATTACTCGTATAGAGTGGGTTTCATTTTGTTATACTAATTAAAGTTAGTATATCATTCATATCAATTGCATGTCCGTTCTCGAAAATAATGAGCAATGTTCCCTCCAAAAATTAGATTTTAAAAATCCGTTTAGCCTAAACATAGCAAGGACACCTCTCTACAGAGATTCGAAGCTTCCGAGGCTCGCCTCGGCCCTCTATCCGGTGATGCACCAGGAATGTAGCAGGCCGGCTCCCCTGATGTTCGGTGAAGTGTTTGACAGCAAGCTCCAGGGCATACTTCTAAAGGACCGGTGCTAACTTGACCTGCTGGGTACTACAGGCTTTACCTGCTTTCCTTCTGCCGTCAGCAACTTTGGACCTCGACGACCAGGTGAGGAGATCCTTGGAAAACATCCTTAACCTGACGCTTGAGGATAAGGCATGAACGTAGGCAAGCCCAACGGTTTTGACATTCCCTGCGTCGACACATAGCTGTGCCTCCGCAGTGGCCGCTATTGCCGGCGAAATCAACAAGACGCCGTTCGGATCTGGAACGCGCCTCAGTCTAGTCCTGTTTCTGAGGAACAGGGAACTAAACAGAAGAGAGAAGGGACCAAATATCTTTACTCAGGCTGCTTACCTTACTCTTCTGTCGGTCTGCGAGTTAGATGTAGACGACATTAGACTGAGAGGAGTCTCATCCGACGCCGCCGGAACGTGGCTCGACGTGTTTCTGTCCGAGCTTGTCGGCAGTAAGCTGGCCGCGCAAACAAGGCGCAATGCCAAGTCTGAGAGAGATGGACAGAGGAATATCCATGTGGTGGAACGGTGGATAAGCGCGGCCTGCACCGGCTTAGCTGCAATAAGCTGGCTGGGCTTACGCAGGGCCGCCACGATGCCATCAATGACATCTTCAGGGGCGCTTTCAGACAAACCGGCTACCGAGTCACGAGCCTGGTGGACTGCAGAGGGACGATAAGCATCGACCGGATGGCCTTACCAGCCGGGACTGGGCCGAAATCGGCCGCTGGCATAGGACGTAACTGTCTCCGACACGGCTGTTGTGCACTAGCCAGCGCGGGCATCGGCCACATCAGTCACCAATGGTAGATGCACAACGGCGCCCATAAGCGCATCTTCTTGCGGACCACGTTGAAATGAGGTTCAGTCTCGACTCATCGGTCATTTGGGGACGGCAACGCTAAGATGACGTTGAGTGGTCATCGACCCTCAAGCAATAATAATAATAATATAAACAAAATTGTAGAGGTTATATAATTAATATATTGTATTGTGATACATGTACATATTGATAATAGATGATGTTGAGTGGTCACCGACACTCAAGCAATAAGAGTAATATAAGCAATATGGTAGACGTGAGATACATCAGACTGCAAAAACACGATGATTTAAGTACGACGAAATTACGGTGCAGGAAACAGTGACATACTTTTTTATAGGCCATGTCTATAAGGCAATATAAGGTATAAGGTACCTAAGGTATTTAGGTACCCCTTTTACTTATTAGGATCTAGATTTATGTAAGCACAGAATTGCTAACAGAAATGGGCTTTATTTATAAGACGGTAGCTATGTTTAATGCATTAGAGTCTATAATACCTGTATCACTGCTAAAACTCTAAATAATTTCCCGCTGAGATCACAGTACGATCAAGAAAACCACCTACCGTTCTCCCTGATGGGAAACATGCCTTGGTCCAAATATCGCCTTGCAAATGAATCTTCAATCTTTTTTTTTCTTTTTTTTTGTTCTGGGAGGCTTTGGGAATGCATGATGCACATGCGCCACTAGCAGCCTGCGTGACTAGTGTGAGACTCGCAAACCCACTAAATCCGGATTCCTCCCCACCCCCCCAGGCTCGGTATTACTTTGGCATTACATCGAAGAAATCTTCAATCTGCCATATATCATTTGTCTGGTTGTATCGGCATATATACGTTCTTATAAATCATGTCGTAAATATATTTAAACGAAATTCAATTATCGAAAACAAAGGCTAGAGATGCCGTACACTACATCCGGTGGTGATGAGAAACGCACATATATAAATATATATATATACATGTATACATACATACCTTCACTTTCGCATATATAATTATGTCTGCACACATACATATACGTACAGGGTGGGGATTGGCAGAAAGGTTGCTGCATAATGCATTCTCATCCTGTTGTTATTATGCTGGACGTTCTGGAAGGCCGTCCAGGGGTGAGCGGGCGGCAACAGGTCCTTGCTAGCAATTCGAGCAATTTCGCAGAGGCGAAGGTAACGACTCCCCCGAGAGCTTTGCCAAGTCCTCGGCCGAGGGCGCTGCAAATGCAACGACCGATGGACGCCAACTCCGGGTGTTGACATGGATGGCACGGCGGCTCGAGCCGTATAATGTCTCAGCGAAGTGATGACGTCGCCTGTTACGGCGGCAGTCATCCTGGTTGGCAGAACGTTCGCTTCCGTTGCACCGAAAGCTGTTACTGCGAATTGTTTTAGGTGGACGCACATGTTGACGATCATATTGCAATCTCAAATTGTACTCTCTAACTTCGGCTCGGTGCAGCCATCTAATGTTCTCGGGGTCTTTGCTATACCCGCCGATCACTACTACCCTGTCGCCATATCTCGTCAGGCTACGTTGTGGCTGCTTATCCGGCTGAAAGTGAGCCGTTTATCCCCCGTAGAAAAAAACCATAAATTATACTCAATTTAAAAGAAATAAACATAATTGAGATAGAACCATAGAGTCAGTAAAAATATAATTTCAAACTGTACTACTAAAATGCTTCTTTGATGTTGATGATGCGGATGATGTATATTTAGCACTCAAAGCATCCAGGAAAATCCTCTACTTGCTCTCTATGGTACTTCTTTTGAGTCTGCTGACTCTCTAAACCCTTGTAGGACACCTTAGTCGCACATGGGTTTCTCTTCATGTTTTCTCTGTCTCCAAGGTTGCGGCGGCTACACCGTAACGTCAACAACGAGTACAATTGGCTCCGTAAATGGAACACTGTGGAAACAAGTGATGCCTATCAGAATAGTCATAGTCGCTATCTTAAGACAGTTGAGCTGCTAGAAATGCATGCTATAAAAATAGTTTTGAGGAACCACGTCGCGACACTCTCCGACTTTAAAATTGCATTACCAGGTCTTGCAATAGCAGTCAGGATCTTCTGGAATTGCCATGCGCATGAACACCTGGTTCTGACAAAACTGAATACCCTGGGAGCTAGCCGACGAGCGTAACCGGCACCTTGCTAAAGCTAGAAATTCCACAGCAGGAGACCTTAGAATGAGTTGTGAGACCGGGGCTCTTCGCCATTTGAAATTCGGACGTCATGGGGGTGCCTGCAAAATTGCTGAAGTTGGCAGCCCCATATATTGCAGATCCGCTGACGCGGATTATTTCTTAAGTTAAATCGTATTAAAAAAAAAAAAATTACCTTTATACCCTGCCAAAGTAACCTTGGTTACAGTGACTTCCCAGATAAATAACATCTGCTTTTGCGCAATGTGGAAAGTTCCTTAAATTGAGACGATACACGTGTAGAAAAGCATAGCTGCGTTATTAACAATAAATATATCAATTTTAGGAAAATTTCTCTTTTACAGAAAATGCAAACAGTTCTTCAAGTTTGCTACGTCATGAAAAATCCGTAGGGGAACAACGTGTCACCATTTTGCTATACAATTGGAATTGAAATATGAGCAAGTTGATCACACGCATCTCAACCCACTGTCGGGATCTTTTTCACTGGTTTAAGGATAACGGAATGAGAATCTCGACGCATACATTGGGTTGTTCTTGATAAGATGAATCACGACACGCTTACTACCTGGGTTACTAACGCTGTTGAGTTCACGGAAGATCTTAGCGGCTTAGTCTTGGACTTGAGTTCTCCAATTATACCACCCAGTTAGCTAGATCCGCGACCGATGTTTATGTCCTGCATGCGCTGTCCGCTAACAAAACGATACAATAAAATGATGACAAAACTTAGCTGTGACATGATCACAGAGAACGTTTTTGTTTTGCTAACCTGTACGCAACTAGTAATGTTGGAATAGGTGACAACTCAAATAGGAGCCAAACCCCGAAGTCAGGCCTGCGCCGAAGGCAGGCCTACGAAATTGACAACGAGGCGCCGTTAGGCTGCTCTTCCTGAGTCCCGGCCGTCTGCTCAGCATTACCGATGTGGTTTGCGCCAGCCGACATTGTGTGGGTTAGAACATTGGCATGCGTTCGATGTCGCTGAGCCGCAGCTGGCGCCAAATCTCATCGCGCCACGCGGATACGCCGTCCCTTGAAAGTCATTACTAATCTCTCAAATGCTCATATATTATTACTGGGAGAGGACAATTTGGAAATTCACAACAACTTGCAGGTAATTTTGTCGAAGAGGACGGCCCTTGTTATGACGTGGTTTTTGTCGTCTTAGCAAGTGAGAAGTGACTCAAGTAGGGGTAGCTCTGCGAGTCATTTTACTTCTGGTTGGACTGTCGTTGCAACAAACGGGCAAATTAGCTACAGCAATAGAAGTGCGAGTCTCCTTGAACGTCCCGTTCTCTGCGGTAAGAAGTAGCTTAAGAGATACGCACGTCAACGCCAAGACAACTGGATTTGAGAAGTTTGTTGTAGGTGACTATTCCACCATCGTTGCATTGCGGGATATATTACTTCACAGAATAAAGATATTCCCATCGTGGGTATCGGAGTTATAAAAGTACCACCTTTTTTAAATAGGTATTTCTACCGAAAATGGCCTGGCATTATTTGGTGCATGCTGTCTCAACTATGTGGTCAATGGTATTAATTCGTTCATAATCTGATAGCCTTAATCATACTGCGCCAAAAAAATAACCATTATCTAGAAGGCTTGCCGAGCGTGTAATAAACCCTTATGTACTCAGACCGTTCTTCCATTCAGTTACTGAGGTTTAACAGTCAAAGCGTCGCGCGGATAAATTTTAGTTTACGGTGAGTCTCAGACGTCTGAAAAGCGATGTCGCCAAGCTGTAGCCCTGGTACTGCCTATCGCGAAATGTATGGTATGCATAGATTTATAAACGCACTTTTCGTAAATAGAAAGTTGTGTCACGAATGAACATTCAAACAACTTTAGAAAGATCAGTTAAAATTTTGGGAGTTTCTTGACAAAACTTGCAGAAGACGTGGCCCAAAGCCAAACATCTAATTTCTTAGAAAGCAGCAATGCGTCACCTCACTAAATAACATTCAGTATTGTAGACAACGTAGCAGCCCTAATCTGGCCATTGCTTTTCATTTTCTTGAGAACGCACGGGCATTGAAACAATCGTAAGGGCCACTGAGTTCACGAAAGCTTTATGTGGTTAGCACATGACTGGAACTAGCAGAATGGAAACTAGTTTCTTCTTCATATTCTCCACCACTGTCTAGCATACTCAACGCATCCTTGCTTAAGACTGGTAGCGAATTTGTGGGTTAAATAATGCTTGAATTAATATATTATTAAAACGTGAGGGAGACTGGAAGCATAAGCTTAACTACTGGCCTATTTCCCAGATAACATTAATGTATAAAGTAGTCGCTCTGCTCATCATGTCGGTTTGAATTTCGGAGATTTATAGGCGCATGATATTTCTAATTCTCTTAAAGTGAAGGAGACTCTGTTAAGCGTATTTCTCAACATGCCAACTATCTTCAGCTGGGCTAACCATGGCTGCTTCGGTTGTTCTGCGGATACACGAGATTGTTTGGTTGTTGATCCTCTATGATAACTTGAAATGGCATGCTCAGCTCAACCTCTCTGCGTCTAAATGCTTTGCAGTCGTAATGTCGCTGTGGAGATTTAGAAATTTCCGTATTTCACTTGAAAGTCAGGCGATTTTTATAAAATGCACTGCTGAATTCCAATATGGGGCCAATATGGGGATGAGCTTACGCAGCACGCCGAGCTCTGACTACCATACCTGTATCTATAACGGAGTGTTTAAAGAGCGTTACAACGGAGCCACTGAGATGTTATTGTGGCGTCGGCGTGACTCTGTGGCTTAAACGTTTACGGCTTGAGTAGTCATCTCTACTTTAAATAGCTTTATCAACTAAACAAAGACACACTTGCGGAGATTTTTGCCTGTTAACTACTGTTGCCAATAAAACGAATCACTTTATTTACAGTGACGTAAGCCATCAAATATTTCACCAGTCACAGTCTCGCCCACCATATATCTATGACACGACGAAATCTCTTTCCCGCCAGATTTGATTGTGAACCTAAGTTACATGTTTCCTAAATAAAATGACGTATGCAAATCGAGATGTAAGATTTTTAGAGACATCAAAGAAAAAGGAAATTGCAAAGAGAAGTTTAGAAATGTAAATCAGCAATGAGTACAACATTATTGATATTTGCTTTCAACGTCAGTTTTTGTTTTATATTTATTGTTATGTTCGTATTAAAGTAATCTAGCTTAGTTATAAACCTTATGAAACCCTCGGCATTTTGAATGAGCAGAATGTGTTCGCCCCTATTTGGGCAAAATGAAAGGGAAGCTGGCAAAAATAAAGGGGACCAGGCGTTTGCTGTGGATAATGTCAATTGACGTTCAACGTGGAAATAAACCTTAATTGACCGCGGTGCTGGACTCGCTGCCCTCGGGCAGTGGTTTAATGGGGTTAATCTGAAAATTGTTAAAATTGCGTTTAGATTAAAAATTATTTTTATGTTATGTTTAGAATAAAAAAACTTAACTAAATGTTTCCGTAATTTTAGCTTCCACGGGTTAAACATTATTTCTAGTACTCTGCTTCATTCTGCGACGCCCGATTGAAGAATGCAAAGGATACAGTACAACCAGCATTATAAATTTGCTAAAATCTTTCGAGCTCCCAAAGGAAGTCGTTTACACTATTCCATGTGAAAAACGAACTTAAATCTGATAAGTAGCTAATATTGTTACTGTGTCTAACACGGCCATGTTTAGAAAAAAACAAATATTGCTGCTAGTGGCGACAGATTGACCATTAGTGATACTTCGAGTAGATTCCCTATACTTTCAATTGAGTAGACTATGTTCTTTAACTCGGTGCGTGAACACGCTCAAATAAACTTAATTGGGAAGAGGAGATAGGGAGAGCAAAATAAACATTGTACATAAAACCGTTGATGTGCTACCAGAAAGATGTGTTCCCACAAATGTTTGCATGCCGCTAGTTTCCACTGCACCCTTTGCTAGTGTTTCCGTGTGCGCCACTTAACTATTGCACATTCTAGAGATCTACCGGTTTCGTTCGATTTTTCCAGCCAATAAGTCAACACATTGGTCCGCGGTCTTACTACTGGGCTAGAAAAACAAAACGTCAATAAATATTGTTACATTCTGCACAGTGCTTTCACAAGTCAACATATGGCATCATTACGTCTTTCGTTGATCAACCGTACCATGGCCAATCAATCCACGGCTCCACCGTTTCTAGGGCATCACAAAACGCACAATGAAGACTTTGACAACCAGCATCCTGCACAATCACGCGATTGAGAGTCACGGGAGAATAACAACAACAATATTAAGAGAAACGATAGGAACAGCAAAACGTCACGGGCGACAAGTAACGTGGACGACATCAACAACATAAACCACACAACTATAATACTCGATGTTAAAAACTGCCAGAATTGTTACTACTAAAAACCGCTACAACAAGAACAATGTCAATAACGTTCATAAGGTAAACTGCAGCATGGGTAGCAACAGCAGCAGCAACAGCAATAACAGCAAAAACAGCATCAACAACAACATAAAGCATAAAGGCGTTTTCCTCGCCAGGCAGAACGTCGTCATGACCACTACCGCACACCATTAGAACTACAAGAACACTAGTACCCATCATTATAATCACTAACAGAAGACCAGATAGGCACAGGCCAAAAGGCGGAGCATTCACAGCCTACGCTATAAATGCTCCTGCTGCGACTACCGCCTAGGATGAGGCCATAGCCTATGGAGACACTATGGTTGGCAGACAGGGAGGCGGCGGCGGGTGACAGTGTGTCAACACCACCTCCCGTTCTTAGCGGCGCCTGCGTGAAGGAAGCCTCCCAAAAGACAGCAAAGGACTGAGACGCGCCACTGAAGCCGCCGGTGGTCATACCCCCTCCATCACGCGCTAAACGCTGAAGCAAGCTAGGACAAAACAGCTGCGGCCGCCCAAGTATTATTATTATTATTGTTATTATTATTATTAAAAAAGGTTTCACCGGACTTGCCCCTGGTCTCGATGGCGCCGCCGCCGAACGGGCGTGCTAGACCCAGCCCAGATCTCCCGTTGTCTTTGCGGCTTACACGGCTCGACTCTTCCAATAGCGATGTCTTTTGTGAGCAACAACAACAACTACCACCACACGAACAACAGGAATAACTTTAGGTGTACTTTTTCTATTTCTGCTTGCAATTCATTAAATGGCGATCTCATGTCATGTTTGACCTTGCTTCTCTAGGCCTATTTAGTATGTATGACAAAATCCATGCAATCCGGCTTTAGAAGAAGCTTTTAGACGCCCTACATGATGAGCGTTGCTGCATTGGTGTAAGTGGTGGCATTGTGGCGCCTTAGTCTTGTTTAGTCATCTGACCGAGTTAACTTGGCGTTACTTTCCTTCCCCCATGTCACGTTTTCTCCGCTAACCGCCAGTTATAGCCGGATTTGCACGCGAGGTGGGTGCATCAGTGCATTTGCAAGCGGCTACCTAGCATATAGTTCCGCACACGTGCAGCGTTGTTCTCTTATTTGATTGTCAGACAAGCCATAGCTGTAGCCTGGGGGACGGGCTCCTCCTCAGACCAGGAAATACACTGATACAGCGGTTCATTCAATCCTATTTACAGGACTGGGAAAACATTAATCTCTAAGAAAATTATCATTATTTTGCCATTAGGGCACCTAGAATGATGAGGGACTTGCTGATTTTAGCAATTATTCGCGCGTCTATCTTATACAATGTGTCGGCCGTTTGCTTTAATAACTGCTTCGAGTCGAGGCCGAAACTGTGTGCAGACCCGTTGTCTCGTGATAATTTATCAAATGCTGACAAAATCGAAGTGATTACGTGTATCAAGTGTAAGCACAGTTAGGAAGCTTCCCACTTTACTGGGGACTGGTGCATATATATATATGCTGGAATAAATACATGATAATGATTCAAACTATTTCACTATCAGCACATTAATTTGATGCCCTATTGGTGGTTGGCCCACAGCAGGCCTACTAGAAATTGCATATCGTACGTACTATAGAAGAACGCATCTGTAAGATACTAATCGCGTGCATTTTCCTTTAAACTGAAAGCGATTAATAATGTTGCATAATGTTAAAAATGAAAAAAATAACATGCTCTAGATTTTACAATGACTGACCTTCTGTTTATTGTAAATGCACTTCTTAGAAGTTACTACTGATCCTTTCATACACAATATTTTGTCGACGTGCGTTCGTCGTCACACTATAGACTAATAAGCAAATTAGTTAGCAATTAACGTGCAGTACATACAGGTTCATTAAGCGTCTGTTTTGGCGCTGCAATACTGCTCGCACCGAAATTGCACTCTCTTTTGTACAAGAGTACTAACGACGGGTTAACATCCGTATTTTTAAACAGATCGCTAATGAAAACTGACTTTCACAGCACTTTGCTGTGAGATCAAAACGCACGTAGTGGCGTGCAAGTGAAATTGCAAATGTTTTTATACCAATCTATATGGTTAACCCGGACATGACTTCACCAAATGTGTGGTTGAGAGAGACCGAGTTGTTCGATGGAGAAACTGAAACCGGCTTGTTTATTAATTCTGCGTCTAGCGGTATGCAAATAGTCGTATTAAATAAGTTCGCAAACATTGGCATCCTGTTATGATTTGTGGGTTTTCATGTTCAACGCCTGAAACACTCCTTAACCATATTAGAGAATCAAGAAAATGAGTTAAACATTTTGATATCAAATCAATAGGGGTTTGATTCGTGATACAACAACCGTGACCACACATATTGTGACGCGACGTTACGCCAGCTACATCAATATCAAGCGCAGTGAAACTGAGATATATCCTGTATAGCCTTTAAACGCGGCATACAGTTTTGCTATGCACCAGATCGCGACGAGATCCTAGCAAACCGTGGCGGGTTCAGTAAATAACAGAACTAAATTCAACTCGAATAAGAAAGAGGCAAGTATTCTCCTAATTGGCAGTTTGACTGACATTCGTCTACTGTCGCTGCTGTGGGAGAAAATGTGAAGACGAGAATGAGAGAGCGTAAAAGCACTCATTGATTTCCTATCGGAAATCATAAGGCAACTGGCGGCCAGCCTCCGAACAGAGGAGGGGGGGCGCTTTGCCAAGGCATCCGAGACAGGCAAGTCTGATAGAACGTCCGTGCCGGGCCCCATTGGCCTCGCGGGTGCCATCGTTTACCGCATCAACACACTGTGACACTTTGACATATCCACTTCGGCGGCGGTTAGAACTGCGACTACGTGGAATCGTTCTCTCAGCGGTGGGAGAACGCGGGCGGAGGACGAGGCGAGGGTTAGGAACAAAGGAGCAATATTTGTTTATCAACTAGATTACACTGCCCAGTTGATCGGAGGATCCACCACAACGCCGGCGTTCCAAAAAGTGCTTGTAAATTACTTTTCTGTTACAATTAACAGCAATATGCCGACTTCTAGATACCCAATAATAGAGACTAGCAACCTCATTCACTTTTATACACGTAGAAATATTTACACACACGTATATATATACAGTTTACCAATATAGAGCATAAAACGGCAAAAGTGCAATTACAAGCTAAGGGAAAACTATACGTAACGCGTCTTGTGCACAACTGGTCAACATGGTTCAGGGTTATGACCGAGTGGCAGTTGCTATGTATTGCCAAGGAGTATCAATGGGCTCGTGGGGATAAAGTGTGTGCGAGTGCTATTTCTAAATATATGAATACGTTTGATGAGCGAAGAAAGTATTTTAAAGGAGGCCCGTGTGGGGCGTTTTGAGAACACGCAAGCAGTGACTCGTTAATATCGAATACGTAAAGCCCCTAAGATACGAATCTCGTATACGAGTGCGGCTAGAGACTTCGCCGACTAACCATTAGCTGGCCATCATACGTCTAGTCAGTAAGCTAGCTGAACAAACCGCAACTGTCAGCCGCGGGATCGTTGCGGTATTTTGCCCCCTGGATCGGGACGTTGGAGGTACTTCAACCTGCTTCTCAGCTGCCATTGCCACACCGCGTCACGATACATTCGACCTCATTGAATTTCATATCCGCAGGCGTTCTCTAAGGATACTTCCACTCTCTCACTCACGGTTTCTCTATACTCTCGGACAGAGGCAAACAACGAGACCCTATCGAAACAAATGTATCGGGCTGCTTCTCTGGTTGCTTATTGAGGCAACACTGTGCGCTGTTTAGCGGAATCAAAACTTACATGGCCAGATTCTGACATTTAAACACATATATATATATATATATATATATATATATATATATATATATATATATATATATATTCATAACTCATAATAAGCGCTTTATTTACAATAAAGGGAAAATGTACATTGCAAGAAAATCACAACATGCTGTTGCTCTCCAAGAAAACAGGGACATTGCAATTTCCTTTTTTGCAATGCATTTTGGTTCCTAGCGAACCTTAGATCGCGTATGCGAATGTCTATAGTTGAACATTTGACAACATAATTCTTCATTTTGTATGACCTTTTGTAAGCATTTTTGGTCCAGTTCTTTAAAAACATCAACTATGTCCTCTACGTGTCTGTCCTTTCGTGGCACACCGCAACGAAATGCAACTTTATCAAAAAAATCTTTAAAACATTCTGCAATAATTGTCGATCTTTCTCATATATATATATATATATATATATATATATATACAAGAATACATAGAGCTAAATATCGTCTATTCTTGTGTATATATATATATATAAAGAGATATATAGCTGTCGGAGGCCCTAGCTCTAGGACCAAATGATAGAAATGATCTGGTCGATATTACAAAAAAGAGGTTGTCACAATGGAAAGCAAATACTCAGTAGGTATTGAAGTAGACATGGATTATATGGATGCATAGGTAATTTATATGCTGCCTCTCTAAGCGTCCCTGATATAAAAGGGTGACATGTGTATTTAGGTATACATGCCAAGCGAACAATAAATCAATCAATATACATATATATATATATATATATATATATATATATATATATATATATTATATAATATATATATATATATATATATATATATATATATATATAATATATATATATATATATATATATATATATATATATTGCCTACTGGTTTTAGCGGTTTCCACCATGCCGAGAGCATTTCAAGCGTAGTCCTCGTTAGTATAGTGGTCAGTATCCCCGCCTGTCACGCGGGAGACCGGGGTTCGATTCCCCGACGGGGAGAATTTTTTTTTATAATTTTTTATCGCCAAACTTAAGTGCAGAAACGGCTTAGTTAAACATTGTCATAAAATATTGTTCAGGTTAAAGCTCAGCGACGCACAGGTTATGGCCACATAAAAAAGCTAATCTTAAGTGGGGTGGGTTTCTCGCGGAGCCAATTCATAGTGATTGGCTCTCTCCGTTGACTTAAGAAGGGGGGGGGCACCAATTCAGTTTTCCTGTACTGCATACACGTATACCTACACAACAGTAGTGGCACTTTGTCATTGTTAGCGCTTGCTTATACCAGCAAATAGACCAAGTCATTCGCTCTCGACAGGATAGATATGGTACTTAGGCCAGGCAATTCAGTGAAGTCCAGGGATAAAATAGTTAAATCGCTCACCACTATAAGTAATTTTGAGAATCACTTTGTCAATCAAATGAATGTAATATATCTAATAATTAAAAAACTTTTTTTTTTTTATTTCTATAAATTTAAAATAACTATCTAATAATTGTATTTAATTAACTAGTCACACCAACAGTAATTGCGATAATAATGAGAGTCATGCTACTAGTCATAACAGTAGTAAGTGTTAGCCAATTGACTATTGGTCATACTATGTATTAGAAGTTATGTCACTGACAGAAGAACTTTGGGTGTACCGCGGATGGCGATGACAATATGTGGACACCATTCTTGATTTAGGTTTATTCTCAGACTCATTCATCATTGAAGTTATTTGCTAATTTCAGTCGCCAATCCCATCCGAACACAATGCCATTCCGTTTCCTATTTTATTTGATGCTGATTTGATTCTACGATTGGCGAGGGAGGTTATAACTTTCGAGACGGAGACTATCAGTTGATCAGCTGTGGATTTGCTGATATAAATTAGAGCAGCTTATACAGGTCATCTGGGATTATCTCTCATCGGCGCAACTCGAAAAGCTCGAGCAGATTAAGCCTGCATTCCTGAAGCGAAATCTGGGTCTGCATTGTACATGGCTGAACAGATACGTCTATCTGCTATGTGACACGCCGTTGCTTATAAATGACCTAAAGCGTAGGCTCAAACTCCGGCCTACGTGCAATTCATCAGCTCTTGGGAGGGGAAAATGGCAGAAATCGATCCTGATTTCTATCGCACGGGTGCGATTACCTCTGAAATATGGAAACAGGCCGGACGAACGAACCGACACAATCTCTCGCGCTTCGCTATTCATGGGTTTCATTACGCTTTATGCGAGACGGGGGGGGGGGGGGTCATGTATCCATATGAGATGTGGTGAAAGATGCCCCAGGTACCACGCGGCATCGTGTGCTGCGGTGCCGTCGTTGAATAGCCTATCAGATGCGACTCGGCGCAGGCAAGGCGCGGACGCACTGGAGGTTAGCTTTAACCACTTTTAATATTTGTATAATCATTTGAAACGTTTATACAAGTCAATTGTATTTTTAAATACACAAATATATATATATATATATATATATATATATATATATATATATATATATCAACAATTAGAGAATCTTGTTTTTAAGTGTGATACCAAGGATTCGATGTGCACGTTCTAATGAAATACTTTGGACCTAAGGAAAATAGCAAGTCAAAAAGTAACGGTACTTTACGTCAATATGTAAGCAATCTAGAACAGCTAATTGATCAGGAGTCAAAAGTACAATACAGCAAAAAGTTGCGGAAGGCAACTAGAAGACTTCGAATATTAAACAAGCTAATCCTTGATTTTAAAAACACAACGTGGGTTTTTAAATATGCAAGTATACGATAAAAACGCAATTAAAACATTGCGGCTTTAAATATAGATCAGACAGTTCTTGCAGATGCTTCTACAGCAAATTCATTTAATAACTTTTTGTCCTTACTTTATATTGCCCAAGGGGTTCAGTTCCTAAAGGTGTTTCCTGCCAACAGAAGATACAAGGAGGGACAGAATCTTTTTGAGGCCAGCACGGCTGAAGAAAGCGCAACTTTGAATCAAACGGGTTCGCAAGGGCTGGGACAAAGTGCGCTTGACAGGTGGGCGAACCCGCAAGTGAACCCGGCCAATTGATCCGATAGGGCACTCGCCACTTCTCCTGATGGCCCATAGCACTGTTCTATGGAGATCTGGGCCATCAGAGAGCGAAGTTTAAGGGGGGAGGTGCGTTTAGTGGGTATGGGTCGCAGCGCAGTAACATCCATCCGCTGGGGTCAAGTCCCACACAGCTCGAGATGGAAACTCCTTCTCGTAACAGTAGTGCGTAACTGCATTTAACCCTCCTCCACAAAAATAAAAAATAAAAAAATAATAAAGGTGTTTTCAATGGCGTGGTCTCGAGAGATGGGTAACTATATTTAAAAATACCAGAAGATAATATTCTTACCAAAATCAAAGAACTACCTACTAAGTGCAGCTTTACTCGTTTATTACTAATTTAATGCCACCCATGCTGTATAAAACTGTAGGTCTGTAATAACTGAGCGCATTTTTTTAATATTCAGTAAGTTTTATGAGAATGGTATTGTGCCCAAAAAATCCGGCAGTAAATAAGAAGTGTCCAAATGTAGATAAATATAGTCCTGTATCTCAAACATCAATCGCATGTATCATATTTAAACAACTGCTAGTGGAAATATTGTTTAATTTTTTTTTAATCCGAAGGCATGTTGGATGAGAACCAACATGGTTTTACCAATGGAAAATCCACGGCAACTCAACTCGTCGAAATGACTTAAGATGAGGCGCTATGATGAACAGTGGACTGGCCTTTGACTGTATATATTTCAATTTCTCGAAGGCATTTGATAGAGTTGATCATGTTAAACTTGTACAAAATCTTAGGTATTTGAATGATAATACTCGCTCTATATCATGGATTGCTAGTTACCTTACCTGTAGGGAGTGGCTTTAGTGAGACGGGTGCATGCCCTTTTGGCGTTTCTCAGGGATCAAGCCTCGGCCCACTTTGATTTTGCATATTTATTTTAGATCTTTAAAACGTTATCCTCTAATCGTTAACGTATAGGCTTTATGCTGATGATCTGAAACGATACAGATTTTCCAACACCGCTAACAAACGACAAGTACTACAGAGCACGATTGAGGCGGTTTCTAAATAGCGTGTAAATAACAAAATGCTTATATCAACGCCGAAGCGTGCAGTTTTGTATTTAAAGGAACATGCTACATGGGGAAGCTATCCCTATTTTAAGTAGCACTAGAGACTTCGGGGTTGCGGTGACACCGGAACTGGACCTTTGCACTCATATCACACAAGTCATCCGATCAAATAATCTTATATCTAATACCACATGTTATTGTTTTATAATTTATGATAACAATTTTTATATGGTGCTTTATGATAGCTTGGTTGTACAGAAGTTTACCTATTATTGTGAAGTTTGGTGGCCTTATTTAGAAAGACACGTCGAAACAATGCAAAATGTACAGAGGAAATTCCTTCGTCGTGTCTCATTAAAGTGTAAAACTGCCATCAAACTACTTTAACATTAGTTTAAACAGTCGGGGAACTATAACACCATCTCTAAACGCAAAAATAACATGTTTTCCTGGCGGATGGCCAAGGCACTGAGAACTTGAATCGTTAACAGCGCAGATGTCGGAAACGACGGAAGCTCAGTCACCCGAACCAGGAAATGGCTGCGAGAATGTGAGAGGGCCGCCGACCTCAACAGAATTCGCTGATTCATCATGAGCATGCGACCCGACCGGAACAAATCTTGTTTTTTTGGCGAGCGTCCCGACCTTTCCACCCACCGCATTTCCTTATGCAACTGGTGAAGCTATCCAGGGCATCGCCTGGAAGAGTTTAAGAACAGAGAAACGGGCGCGGCAGTGCACGCCCGTGCCGACTCTGTTCCATACGAGTACTCTACCTCGGTAAGCGGTCTATCAATTGACAACAATCCTGCAGTCACCGACATACGACCGTATCCAGAGACACCGTACGCAAACTACTGATCTTTAGAGACCAACCTGCAACCTTAACAAACCGACCTGCCCGCTCCCGTCAACAACCATGTTGAGGAGGGCAGTGTGACGAAGCGCTGTAGCCCTGGCCAGTACGACGATGTTCCAACAACGCACTACACTGTATACGCACCGTGGCGCAGTTCTGATCAGAAGGCCAATGTACAGTACGAAAAATATGAGGAGAAAAGCAACAAGAAGGCCTCGTATAATGGAAGAAGCTAGCCTTGATCTTAAGAATAGAAAGTCGATTGTTAGATATGTAAAGAAGCGATTGAAAATGAAAACGGTTATAAATATAGATCAGTCAGTCCTGCGACGACGTGGCCTCAAGAGGCCACTAGCGATATTTAGAAAGATCAGAATATAATATTCTTATTAACCTCAAACACTTCGCCCCCAAATGCAGCTTCACACCTGATTCAATTCCATCCATATTTTATAAAAAGGTAGCGTCTATGATAACTGAACCTCTTTCTTTAGTATTCGGTTGACCTTATGAGAAGAATAATGTGCCAATTGTTTTTTCGGCAATTTGTCGAAGTGACACAAGGACAATTATTATAACCAATGTGTATATTATATTGTAGATTTTTCAAAGGCATTTAATTAAATAACTCAGTGTTATTCTTGACGACATTGGGCTCGTTCATAAAATTAGTTACTTAAATGTTAGTAACGCTATATTATTGATTACTAGTTATCTTACCTGCAGAGATGTTTGCGTTCGCGTCAACAACATCTTTAGAAAGTCAGGTACGCGCACCTCTGGCGTTCCTCAGGGATGAAGTCTTGGCCCACTTGTATTTTGTACATTTCTTTTAGATCCTAAAAACCTTATCTCCAAATCGGTAGCTTGCCGACAATCTGAACTTATACCGGCCTTCCAACAACGTCGCCACACGACAAATACTCTATGGCACGACTGAGGTGGTTTCAAAATGTTGTGTAGATAAAAGAGGTTCATAACTACATGCTATATGGGGAAGATATCCCCATTTCAAATAGCATTAGGGAATTCGAGGTTACGATGAGACCGAAACTTGATTTTAGCACTCATATCACACACGTCATCAAAGCAGCTAGTCTGGCATGTAAAACCATTGTTTTATATACTATATTATATGTAATCATTGTTTGGATGCTCCTAAATTGATGTATTATTGTCAGGTTTGGCGGCCTTATATACCAAACACATTAAAACAGGTTGGAGGTGAAACAAAGAAAATTTATTCATCGTGTTTCATTGAGGTGTAACAGCAATCTTAACCCGCAATCCCAAATAGGGATTAATCTTAACCCTATGATAAGCCCTATTTGGGAACTGATGTCCAGGGCAATATGTCGTATGTACGCTTGTAGTCTAAACTCATAAAATATTTCTAAATATATTTGCATTTGCTCAAACAATCTTAGAAGCGGTAGAAACACGGCAGCGATGTAAACTGACGAGACAGATCGTGTGTCAATAACACGTTTTCATGGCGAATGGCAAGGGCAACGAGAACTCAAAACGCCTAACGGCGGAAATATCGGCACGCATGTAAACTCAGACTGTTAGTTGTCGTGGTTCGTATGCTAGTCTGAAACGCGTGAGCGGTTAGTGAAATGTAACCATTGTAAACAATGTTCCCAGAATGTGGTTAAGTGTCAGAGGGACTAAGTCGTTCAAATCGAACTCATTGTTGTTGCTCCCGCTGCTGCTGATAGCTATTGCTGTTGTTTGCGTCGCAGTAGTAGTAATGGTGGTGGTGGTGGTGGTGGTGATGGCAGTGACAGCAGTACGGAACAGCGTTGTTCCACGCGTAGTTAAAATGTAGGGAAGACATCTATCGGTCTACCTATTGAGTACTGTACGCGAAGAGAAGCGCCGTTTCTCTTTGCGTGTCTCTGCATACCCGTAGGTATGCCTCTCTCTCTCTCTCTCTCTCTCGTAGTCTCCCTCTCTTTAAGACGACATTGTTGTTGGAAGTATGGATGTGCCGCCGCTCGGCCGATTGGTCGTGGCCGTTGGTCGTACGAATGTTCTTTATAGCCCGCTGTGTGCACGAATGTATACGAGTGTGTATTTGTACATAGGTATATATATATATATATATATATATATATGTGTGTGTGTGCGCCTGTATAGATTCTGCCAGAACGAAGTCGTTACTTGTTAACAATCGGCGACAAACAGGCGAATGCCAAAAACGCCAAACATACGGAAGCTCGTCGCCGCCTCGTATATAGCGACTCGATTAGATATCATGTCTGTATACACGTATATATATATATATATATATATATATATATATATATATATATATATTGCTATTGTGTTGACAAGCTAGATATATATATATATATATATATATATATATATATATATTGCTGTCATTGTGTTGACACGTTATAATCTAGAGGCAAACAACTAGCCGCAGCATCTTTAATTAATATCGTCGCTGTATTTCCATTAGACGTTTGTCTTTTCTTTTTTTCTTGTTGCCGCTACTGCTACTATTATAGTTGTTGCAGCAACCGTAATATAGGGTAGTACAACACAAACAATATAGTTGTCGTTATTGTTGACTCGGTTGTTGTTGTTGTTGTCGCTGGATCAACAAACGATGGACCAATTAATCAATCGAAGCCAGTGCCGCTGTTCATCAATTCATTCGGTAATTCGCTAAGTATGTCGTTCTTTAGCCCACTGTGCGCACGAAGATCATGCTCACCTAGCTTGAAAATAATAGAGGTTTGTCAAACGATCACAGAGTACCAACGGCAACGGCAGCAGCAGCAGCAGCGGCATCGACATCGACGACAACCACAACCGCATTAACAAGAGCAGCAACATCAGCAACAACAACAATAGTAGCAACACATGGTTAAACGGTCTATACATACGATACGCATATAGTCAAACACACATAAGTACAAGCACGCAAAGGCGGTAGGGGTCAAGAATCGTTGTCGTCGGCAACAGCGGGGCGACAATGTAGGTAGTACATCTACTTAAGCAACTTTTGGACACGGCACTTGCTGCTGCTGCCGTCGCCGCTGAGTGTTGCGCGGCTAATGGCCCCATCATTGATCGACCTTAGCCACGTTTTGCATATCCTGTGCATTTGTTTACATACATCTATTGATGCATATGTCTTTGCTGGTCTCTATTCGGAGAGGGTCTTAGAAATACTTCTAAAATGACTCATTGCCATACATCGATGCATGCCTAGCAATGAACGCCACCGCATAAGGCTGACAAGGAAACTTAAACTAGCAATAATTTCGTGTTTAATTATATATATATATATATATATATATATATATATATAAATATCTTTTTTTTTTATTGAGGTTGGTGTAAAATGAATACTTATGCATATATATATTTTTCACTGTGACATCTTAATTCTAGTTCCACCTGTGCTCCACCTACCTTAAAGTATGTGCACTGTTTGACTGTGTGGGGATACTCCAGAAAGTACCCATGACCCGTCAGAACCTGCGCAAAATGGTAGGTCACTTTTCCATGCTCTTCCTTAAGCCAGAATCTAAGGTCATGTATAAACTTTCTTGTTCTGTCTTTGGCTCCTCTTGCGCCTATTCATTCGTTTGGCCATCATTTGAGGGTGGTTTCCTAGTCTTCAACCGAATTAGCGTCTAGCTTTGAAATAGTCCTGCTGTTTCTTCGATCAAAGGTCTCCTTCTGCTCAGGAAAATCGCGGCCACTGTCGATACAATGCGATGTGACCTGCGGGCCCGGACCGCTACCGTCCTCATCGCACTGCGCATAATACGATGGACAATTTCATTGCCGCCAGCAGCCTCCTTCGTTGCCCTCAGGATCAATGTTCCTGCACTTCTTTCTTCCTGTTTGCAGGATAGTCTCTGCTTTCATGGGACCAGTCTCAATGGGGAAACCCTTTTTTCTCTATCTCGCCTGCTAACTTACTTGCCAGTAGGCTCTCCCAAATACGCAGGCTTTTCCAAATATGCTAAGAAGACAGGATATTATATAAGAGCATGGTAGAGTAGTCGGCTTTTCCGGTTAAGGTATCAAAACTAGTCTGTCCTCTTTCCATTTCGCTGAGACCCATGGAGTCCCTCCATTACTAGCTTTTCTGCCATTTGGAGGAATCCTAGAATATTTCTGTAGTAGGCGTTTACCGGCCTCAGGGTGTATCTATCCAAACAGCTTTCCTGAGCCTTATTTCACTCAAAGGAGGCACTGAAGGAAAATCTTGGATCTAGGTCGCTTCTCGTTTATTCGTGTGTCGGTACCTCGGAAACAGTGTCTATATATATATATATATATATATATATATATATATATATATAGTTAGGCTACTACAGCCCACGGAGAGGTAAACAACCTTCGAAGACATATTAGAACGCCAGTCGGCACTTGAAAACTAAACAGTATTACGCAAAAGTACAACAGCGAACAATCATTAAACAAGCTAGACGATTCACTATAGTCATGTTTACCTTTACGAACGACCACAAGCTTCTACTGGGGGTCCGTGCAACGAAGATAATGCACCCTAGATTACTTAGATTTATATAAACTTTTGGTAAGTCGATACTATATGTTAGTACTGGTAAGTACGCGTGCGTGTGCTTCTGTGAATTGTACTCTCTCTTTCTTCGTCTTTCTCTCGGGTGCAAAGTTGCTATATCCCCCCCCCCATATAGTCAACCCAGCTAGTACAGCTAACGAAACTGTTGAAACCCGCCCGTGTTGCTCTGTTTTTAACTGCAAGCAAGTGCTCTTCCATCCCACTTAGCTGGCGATAAATTTGGCTGCCAGTTACACACCGAGTGCGCACAGCAACGCGTGTACACGTCCACGACGCCCAACTAGACGAATGAGGAGACTCCGCGGAAACTTATAACCTATGGCAACCTCAATTTGGCTGGTCGTTTAGTCCGTGCGGTGTCTTGCGTTCACCCTTTGGCTGGCTATGCTATTTGTCCTTTGCCCTTCCTGCTTAGTGCCTGTCGATCTCATAAAGACTCGAGAGTGCCCCGCCAATCGTCGACTCGTCTCCAACATAACCCTTCCCTTGTGCCCGCGTATTTAAACTTGTTTAGGCATGCTTCAGAAGACAGGCTTAAGAAGTTTGCTAACTTGTTGAACTAAATTCTTGTTGTGGGCTTGTCCGGATATAAGTATGTCTGTATTTCAGCAGACATTGGAACATTGATATAAATGGTAATTATCTATCCATGGAGCTGATGTTTTGTTGGCATCGTATGCTGCTGCTTGCGATGCCGCTCGTGGACAGAACCGTCGGCAGTGAACTAGGGTTTGTGCTTATTTGCCAAGGCACTGTTAAACCGAACCCAATGACGCATCTATCTTGTATTGACTTCTACTTTGTATGTGAGAGATAGTGTGTCAGCCCCCCAGCACAGATGTATCGTATAGCCGTCTTGAGCAGCTCTAAATAAAGGCGTTTGCTGTAAAACGTCCTGCATGATTGGCTGATTGGAGGTATTTTACCTAGCCCTTATAAATCTCTCAAAATATCAGAAAAAAATAACATACATGCAAAATTGCTATTTCAGTTTTCTTCTGATACTAGCAGTTTTTAGCAGAAAAGCCAGTAGTTCACTGCTTGCTAGTTTCTGCGCTTTACGGTCCGATCTTCAATTGTACAAAGAGTATACTATTGGGCCAAGTGGCAGGGTTTTTGCCTATTCTGCTGGCAGGTGTGTAGCAGCCTCTACGGCGACGCCACAAGTTCGTTACATAATCAACGGCCATGCTTCAGCAGCAGCACAGCAACATTTCGCGCGTGGCTTGCGTAAGTTGCTCTCGAACGGAGAGTGTCAGTGGTCGAACGAGTGGCTGAACGATGAACGTCATGTTTTCGCGCCGGACTGTGAGGAGTCGGTAGCTAACTAGGTTCCTGGTCTCATAGCTAAACTGGCACGATCGATCGACCGACCGACCGTCCTGCATCGTCGTGCATCGAGCGCCCCGCCCTCGTGACTGTGCAGGACATGAGAACTCGCCGCCATGTCCGCCTCACACGATCTCGCCGAACGCCGACTCGTCCACCAGCTCGAATACCTGACTCGGCCCACCCAACTGGCGTTACCTCGTGTTAATTGGCAACGCCCATTAGACAGACGACAAGTTGTCAGGGGACAAGAAACGTACAACTCGTCTCCCTCTTCGTTGATAAGTTGTGTAGGTAGGAGGGTGATGGGCAGCAAGCACCTCCTTCGTTAGAACAGACAATGTTTGATCTCCCGTAGAGTATAGACCGGAGGGACGTGCAAGCGGGTTCCCAATGGTTTCCGATCGCTACAGTGTGTAACACGGCCGCGTGTTTCGATGGCAAGTTGAGACAGAAGAAGAAGAAAAGAGAGATCACGAGAGAGAAAAACGGAGAGAGAGAAATAAAACGAGAAAAAGGAAAACGGGAGGAAACGTGTAAATGTGCCAATGTACCTCTATTAATATATGTATGTATATGTATATATATATATATATATATATATATATATATATATATATATATATATAGACGCAAAGTCTATGAAACGCGACGGTAGACATATCAGTAGTAGTAGTAGTATTAGTGGCACCTAGCTTTGGTAAGCGTAATATAAGGAACAGGGGAGAAAATGATTGAAAGGCATACATTGGAGCCAGAAGTTGGAAGAAAACGGAACAAGGAGTGCGAGGAGAGCTGGAGGCGTTCCTGTAGCAGCTGAACATGATGATGATGATGCTGATGCTGATAGTCATGATGTAGATCAGTGTGTCTGTCAACTGGCAGGTGAACGTGTATGTAAGCTGCCCGTTATGTCAAACTGTCAAAAGTCAACGTCTTTCTGTCTCTCTATATCTGAGGCGTTTTCACCGGCTTTACTCAGTCGCGTGCTGTACTCTCGCGCCGCCTCATCTCCGCCCACCTGTCGCTCAACAGACATTTTCCCTCGGCCAAGCCCAGCGGCCACTTTCTTTGTTATTTAGCGCGTACATTTATATGTTGCGTCATTGTTTATATATACAACGACGCTGCTCTCAGTTGTAATTTCGCTTGTTCATCTAACAAGGATGACACACGATCGGGCTGTATATATATATATATATATATATTAAAAACCCAGGCTGGGTAATTTTATAAACATATATATCAAACACAACTAGTGCCTCCTTCAAATCATTGGGCCTTCTCTCATCTTGCTAGTTCAGCTATTGACTGAAGTGCTGGACATGCTGCGGTGTGGTATCTATTGCACTGGCTAGAGCACCTCGTGCACCTGCAACACTCCTGAGGATCGTGGAATTAGTTGGTGCTGCATAACACGTGACGAAACCCGTGGACTGCAAACGCTGTAGTTAAATGTCTACTCTTATACCCGGCCGCTCGCTAGGCCGTGCTTGTCATCGCTTTAATTTTTCCGTCCACTTCATAGTAAACGCCTCAAACGCTCTCGTCCTGGGTAAACGTTATATATATATATATATATATATGTATAATGTTTACCCAGGACAGGGATATATATATATATATATATATATATAGAAAGAGGGAAAGAGAGATCATGTCAAGTACCAACTTCGCAACTCGAGCAGTGCTGAACGTATCAGAGCAGACTTTTTAGAGTTGTCGAGACGGCGGCCACTAGTTTAGCGCGTTGAGATGGGGCAAACAACAACGGGTACGCTTTTAACGATACCCAATGAATGTCGCAGGCTAGGTGATGGTGTGATGGTTTGAACTGCAAGAACCGACCAATACATTCTAAAGCTGATAATGATTATGACGATAAAGATAGTTCGTAATAATGCTACAAGTGCTATTATGTTTTTGATCTTTCAATCGAATATTTGTTACAGCCATTTGAATCGGAACTACTTCTAAGACTACTACTACTACTATTAGAAACAATGTAAGCCATTGGGATGCGACTGATATAACGCCGCGCTTTCTCCCCCACTACTGCCGCTCCGCATCTGAACATGTGGGTTAAGCCGCCGCGGTGGCACGGTGACAACGGCGACAGCCGTATTGTTATATTCGGTGCACGTCAAGTTTCGAGTCGAGTGTTGTTGTTTGACGTCGTTTACGGGTCCGTATCGTTTGGTATCGTCCGGGCGCGACAACGCTTCCGTCTGTGGACTTTCCGTCCGCGACCTTGTACAGCGTGTTTCTATACGTAGAGGTTCGGCCGAGCCAGCCAAGACCGAACGGAGGTTCGGTACAACGTGCCGCGCCAAGCCTTTATGGCCCGCTATGTATGTGTGCTTCGATGCGTGTCACGGTTCGACGATGTGCAGTGTTTCGGGCGTATATGCGCGGGTTCTAAAGCGACGAATCAAAGCGCTGTGATGCCGGCTTAGCAGTCGCTGGAGGTACGTCGACGCACAGCCCATTTCGGGCGATTCTGCTGCGTTTGCTGCTGCTGTTGTCAAGTGGCGCGAGGAGATCTGCATGCCCTCGTTCTATGATTGTTTGTTTGTTTGGCTTGCTTGGTCTAGTCGCAAAAAGAAGGAGAACCCCAAAGACTAGTATACTGGGGTTGATAGGGAGGAGAAGCAAGGGGCGCAGTTGAAAACTCTGTGATTCTCCGACGACGATGGAGCTCTTTGACAGCGAAAGCTGTTTCGGATTAGTCGCTTCTACCGTTCGTCTCGCGCTCTGTTTCTTCCTAGAAGTGCTCGCTCTGTCCTTTGGTTTAGAGAATTCCCAAATCGTGCAGCTCTTGGTTTTTGTTCGGACATGGGCGAGGGACCGTTTCCGACCGTGCTTCACCGTGAGCCTCTTGACGACGGGACGCCGGTGCTCCGTTCTGTGGTAATTCGTCTCTAATGGAATACGGAGAACGGCATTGAAGGCAGTCGTATTATGGGTAGATTTGTAGAGGTAGAAACAGAAAGCCAAACGATACACACGCATATATGTGTGTGTGTGTGGAGAGAAATGGATGACGAGGTCGAACGCATTTTGACAGCCAGCTCAGCTTCTTTGCACAAATAAGAATGAGTGCTGTCCATGCTCATCCTTATGCGGGATGAAAGACGATAGTGATGTGAAGTGAAGCGAATAGTTTAGACGACAAAGTGTTTTTCTCTGCCTGCCGCACACAAGGTTTGTCAAACTTTAAGATGGCGCGGGCAACAGATGGGCTGAGAGAAGCGTTGGCTAGCTAAATTGTTTTTGGTATGCCTCACTTTAATGCCGCGAACGAGCGAGTAGAACAACAAGCCGTGGTCACCAGGAGTCTAGACCATGCAACCAGGAGGCAGTACCGTAAGGTTACTAGACTAAATCTAACCCGTGCTTACTATAGATAGTATATATTATGATTGACATAAAGATGAAAATACATTAAAACACAATTTTCTAAGCTATAAGCTCACGCACGGACAAAACCACCTCCACACCACCAAACAGTGCCAGCTAAGCCAGAGCTCTCCGGCTCCTGCCCGTATCGAGCGATCGAAGGCTTTGCGAACAAAGTGCTAGCAGCGGTGGTATCACATGCATCCACAGTACCATAGCACAGTACCTCCCCATGTTGCCACTGCAACTAATCCAATGTTCCTTAACCCAACAGCTTGGCAAACAGCCGACATTTTCGGGCTGACAGAAAAGTGGGTAACTACCCTCCTTAGTCTCCGGGTGTCTTTGCCCTACACTGACCTGAGACGCTTGACAGGAGGTGTTTTAGTATGCTTAATCATAGGTTCGACGACTTGACAGATGAATCGGGTCGAACAGTTACACTTCAAAATACGTTCGTGGACTATTGCCATACGCGGAACACAGGGAAAACATTTTGCTATACCTATTACAGTACATAAAGTGATTCCTGAATATAGCAAATTCCTAACTCTCGTCCCGTCAAGAGCAATACCGATATTATATATTACTATATGCAGGATAACGTGCGCCAGGCAACGCATGGAGTCTAATAACAGACGCTGAACAACTGTCATACAAATGGCTTGCTCGACACTCCTCGGCGCGCATCGTAAGTTCCACGAGCCTGACTAATAACCTCGGCCTAATGTTTCAACGTGCAACATAAGAACGAGCTGTGTGTGCTTAATAAAACAATGACATGCAAACGTGACAAGCCTGAGCGAGACTCCACCAGACGCGACGAAATCGAAAGCCAGTGGACTACACCTACTAAACAAGAAGGCAACCGTATCAGAGGATATGTATTTGTAGTGAGTACCTAAAGGACGCCTTGTTCCTGACGCCTGAATGCTTACAACGGGTACTGTGCCACAAAAGTACAGAGAAGCAGGTATTTCCCAAAGGTAAAGGAGTTCCCACTCTGTCCTCCCCGTGGCGCGGGATTGCGAACAACAGTGTATGCCACACGATAGGCTGATCTCAGGTTTTCAACCAAAAAAATAATACAAAATGAAAATAAATACAAGGCTATATTTGTTCTTGGAGATGGCTCAAGCCATCCCTGAAAACAGCGTGACTTCCAAAATAATCCTTCAACGAAAACCGCCAGCAAAACCCTCGTGTCGGACATAAAAAATGTGCTAGCCAAGCCCCAAACGCATCTGTTCGCGGTGTTCCTTGACTTGAAAGCAACGTTCAACACGGCACCGAGAGCTCAGGTACATCAACAGTTTCGTCCCAACGAATGTACTTGACATCGTGGTTGTAATCCTCCAACATAACCATCCGAGAACCACGGAGGGGCAGAACTCCCATCGTTTTCTCAGCCAAGGGGACTAACACAAGGTAAAAATCAGTGAGATTGCAGTCCATGACGTGCTGCAACTCAACAACACGTTCCTTTTGTAAGTTCACAGATTTCCATAATTAGGCTTTTTGTTGGCATCCAGAAACATGTATTCCTCTCGGAAATAACCCGTCTCGTTTATCTCCTCACCGATACACCTTTCTTTGCGAATATCTTGACATCGTTTAGCATAACCAACCAGCTGCCTTCACCGCCGCTATTAAAATCTGGGAACAGAATGTTGCTGATATTGGAAAACTGTTCGGGAAATTTGACAGCACGGGTGCAATAAAATAAAACGGTCGGACAAAAAAAAAACAAGTAAACCGCCCTGTTGTTACCCGCTTTACTGCAGCGGCTTCCATCACAAGTTTTGTAGGGAGCCAGCCTTTCATGAGCCAAATCTAGGATGCGAATGCACTAGGCGTGGGTGAGTTGTTAAAAACATTACCAATCAAGAAGTAGCTTAACGAGCTTAAAATATTATATATGAAATCAATGCCACCACTTGCCCTCACGCATCTAATATTAGAAAATATATAAAAAAGAAACTCTGGTAACTAAAAATGCCAATAAATGAGCAAACTGAAATTAATTCTATATTTTACTAAGATGCTTTATTATTACTACGCCAAAATAATTCTGAGTGGTCACCGACACTCAGGCAATAATACACTGCGATTTGAGATGGTTGCCTCGTATCGTCTCCTTCGCGCTGGCTCCTCCGTCACTGACTCGATTGTACTCGCAATATTATAGTTATTATTTGTAACTCTACAATGTTTAATACTACTGTCTCGATCGCTTGTTTTTCTGTCACTACGGTACACTGGGGTGGGCCAATTTACGAATCGGCTGTTAAACGAGATTGATCGGTTGGCTCCAAGGAACTGGCCGATCTGATCGGTGGCGACAGGTATGGCCGTGCTGCTGCCGACGATGACGAAGACAACGACAACATCAACAACAACGACAACATTAACGACAAAACCCAAAAAGGCACATAGAGTCATATCAAAGGCTGGCTTTCGCGCCCCGCCACGCACACCGACAGTGATGGGGACCCAACCCACGAACGCCTCCCATTTAATTAGGATAAGACTAGCTAGCTTAGCGCTGATAGTAACGGCGGCGGTGGTTGCGGCGGCGGCAATGGTGGTAGAGATGAGGCCTGTCCCTCACGGGCTGTGGTCACGGGTTCACCTTGGCGGTTACAGACGCCTTGCAGGCACACAGACATGCAGGAGTACATGCAGCCTCTAGCAGCAAGCAGCCACCCCGCAACCACAGACACAGGCTGCACCCTCGTGCCTGCTTTCCCCATACGAGACGAAATGGAACGGGACGGAACAACCTTAGCTACAGCTCTTCGATGCGGTTCCAGCGGAAGCAAACGCCGCCGCTGCCACCGTCACTACACACAGACTCAGATCTGGGCTGTGCACGCCGCGCACGCCTCAAGGCTTTTGGTTTCGCTCAATTGACACAACAGCCTCAAGCTCCACGCTAACGCCCCTTGCCTCTCGGGCCGTCAGTCAGGTCCGCCTCCGGCCTTCGTCTCCTCCTTTACGACTACTACTACTGCTGCTGCGTCTGCTATTACCACTCCTGCCATTACTACTACTACGACAAGACAGTCGGTTGCACGCCCCTTTCCCTTCGGGGCACACCCACACAAACACATACACTCACAGACTAACAGCGGTCGCAGAAGGGCTCGTACAGATAGGCAGCACTCGCGTAGTCCCTTCTCAGATATCTTCACCCACTATCGTCCCCTTCTCGTCACCCCACCCACCCCACCGACCCAACACCAATACCCCCAACTATGACCGCCAGTCAAGCAACGACTTCTACTACCAGCGACGGCGACGGCGTTAAGCATAAAGCGGTGGATCCAAGGGCCACAGCGATAGCAGCCGTAGCAACAGACCTAGTCATGGCTGACAGACAGATAGGCTACGAGGTCGAGGCCAGACGACTTCGGTCAAACTCATGGGGCAGCAACTGGGTGCGCTCATCGCCTTTGCCCCCTTCACTTTTTTCCCAACCTGGGCCGCCCCATGAGGTGCATTACATTAGCGCCGACCACACAGCCGCCCCCAGCGGCGAGGGCGCCGGCGACGGCGTCGTTGTTGTTGTCGGAGCAACAAGCACACGGCCCGAGGGATAATGGCCCACCAGCGTCTACCAACCGATTCCGGTCACCCACTATAGGAGGATCTCCTACACCCACGGCCAGTCAACCAGCGAAGCAAGTTGACCGCAAGTCACTTTTGAGCCTCAGTTTCTCATCACCCTGGTCATCATCATCATCATCGCCGTCTTCGTCGTTTTTGTCATGTACAGGATGCGTCATGCGCGATTTCTTTGATGGACAACTGAATTCTTCGTCTACGATAGAGCAACCATATGCACGTATGTATATATATATATATATACATGCACTTATTTTCCTGTTAGTGTGAGCACCTTAACTGAACTCTACTCCCTGTGTATGCATACACAATAGGAGTGGATTTCATATATGTATGTGGGTGGACGGATGGATTGATGGGAGTGGGTCTATCCCTCTGTCCGTACCGTACGAGGAGCCCTACTCGGTCAGGTCATGCTATGTGACGTGTTTTGCGCGGACGCGCGACAACGACTTCCGGAGACACCGTTGAGGTTCCGGCCCTCTACGGCGACTGATTGATCCTCCTGCACGAGGCCTTCGGGCTAAATAGAGGAAGACGAACAACAAAAATCTGCCAGCACCGATAACGATGATGATGTACGAACGAAACAACAACCTGCTTTTGTTATGAAGCCTTCATGAGCAGGCCTTTTTGTTCCCCTCAGTCAGTCCACAGCGTGGACTAAAGTTAAACACGTAGACCAGATTAAAGTCATAATGAAAGAAACGATTATTGTCAATAAACAACAAAGAAGTTCACGCATGTGTGCACACTGGGATACTAATGCTTACCCAGAAATAAATAAAATAGTCATTGCAACTATCAAAATAATATTAATCAGATGCATGATTAGCAGTAGCATAGCACGCTAAGGTATACACCTATATTATATGTGAGTGAATAAGGTGCTTAGACAATGCACAAAAGTGTAAAAAACATACAATGCTCAATTATACGAGGACAATAAATATAATATTGACACTCAAACTATTACATGACACAAACTTGGCATATAGGTCTCAATGATAAAGTAGTAAAATGGTTGGCTGTGCATCTTGGAAATCTTGGCTGCTTTTACCGATGGTACGACAGGTTGTTTCAAGTTTTAAAAATAAAGTTTGCGGTGACGCCTCTAGCAATATTCGAATATCCGCAGCTTTTTCATTGTTTGGCTTAAGCCATAATGTGCTTACAGCACAACTAGTTGTCTTGAAGTTGCTACATTCCACAAGCTTCCCATATACTTATTGGAAGAAATAATAGGTGGTCACAACAACCCGCTAGGGGTAGTCAGATCTGCAACAATTATCGTCAAGGAGGTTGCTAGTTGGTTGCGTTTGGCCAATTAAATTACTGCGTTATCCCAAAACGGCGTATTCAAATTTCAGCCGGTTTAGTTGTTATGACATTTTTGTTTGAACACCCCTCATATAAACTTTCATTTGAACACTTCATATATATATATACAGGTAGTTCAACAAGTTCTTAGAATGAAAACCAAGAATTTTCCAAATCTTGTTTTTAATTTTTTCTTATTCGATATACTCCCCGAGAAGCTCAATACACTTTTCCCACCGAGATTTCAGAGCATTTATACCTCTTGAGTAGAATTCCGCGTCTTTAGACTGAAAATAGGCATTGACAGCAGCCTTAACCTCTTCATTGCTGGAAAAACGCTTTCCACCGAGACTATTCTTCAAATGTCCGAAGAGGAAATAATCAGAGGGGGCCAGGTCTGGAGAATAGGAAGGTTGTTCAATAAGTTCGAACCTCAGTTGGGCCAGTTTTGCCGTTGCTTGCCGCGACTTGTGTGCGGGAGCATTGTCCTGGTGAAACAGGACAACCTTCTTCTGCAAAGCGGGCCGTTTCACGATGAGTTCTTGCTTCAGGCAGTCCAACAGTCTTGCATAATATTCTCCCGTGATCGTTTTACCGCTCTCAAGGTAGTCGACCAGAATTATTCCACGTTGGTCCCAAAAAACCGTAGCCATCATCTTTCCGGCCGATGCCGTTGTCCGCACCCTCTTCGGAGGTCCTTCACCAGGTGCACACCATTGACGAGATGCTTCTTGGGTCTCGGGAGTGTAGTGATGGACCCAGCTTTCATCGACGGTCACGAATATGCGCCAAAAATACGACGGATTTTTCGACATCTTGGCCAAATTTCGCTGTGAAGCAGAAACACGCGCGTCTTTTTCGGCCTTGGTTGAGCAAATGCGGCACCCATTTTGCTCTGAGCTTTTTCATCTTCAAGTTTTCGTGCAGGATGAAATGCACTCTACCCAAACTGATCCCCAAGGCCTCCGCTATCTCCCTAATGTTCACTCGCTTATCTGCGGTACGATTTTCCGCACTTTTTCCACGTTTTCCTCATCAGTTGCCGTTTTTGGGCGTCCAGAACGTAGTTCATCCTCGGTGCTCCTGCGACCTCTTTTTAACTCATTAATCCAGTTGGAACAGTGCATGGCGCAGAGTCACCATACACCTCGTCTAACTCAGTTTTCACTTGGGTCAAATTCCAAACTTTGAAATAAAAATGCTTGATAACCACTCGAAACTCTTTTTTCTCCATTTTTCAAAATCACGCCGATACGTTGCACGGGAAAAGCGATCAAACGAAATCGCAACGGCCAATCACCATAATATTTTGACTGCTAGCATTCGAAAAGTTGCCGTTTCCAATAGCGGTGAAAGCGCGCCAAAATTTGAATTCTGAAAAGCTCATTTTAAGAACTTGTTGAACTACCTGTATATATATATATATATATATATATATATATATATATATATATATAACCATATGTGGATTTTAGAACAGAACGTTCAAGCTTCCAATTAAGCTTCGTTAGAAATACGTACACGTGAACTCACTTTCTGCTTGGTGGCTGGTAAATACCATTGAATGCCACTACATTGTAGATACATTTAGGCAAAGCATATCTTGCTTTTACAAAACTAATATGTGCGCTCTTAAGCAGAGCGATGTAGCAGAAAAACAACGCTCAATCGGATTTACAATAAAAAATAAATAAAAACAAAGGCTCGCAGTGTCACAGCACGCAGTGCTGCTCAAGAGATTATTTCAGGACAAAAAGTCGAGTTACATATACATCTAAACTCGATTACAAAAATTAAGCAAATCTGACAAATATTATCTTTAAAAATTTGGGGGAAAAAGCAATCGTGGCTGTTTGTTTACCGCTTGCTGTATTCATATATACAAACTTTGCGCCAAGAAAGCTCGTTACCATTTAAGAAGGACGTAGCGCGTAGAAGTCCTACCAGTAACTGCAAGTGCTCTCTTACGAGGCGACTCAGCTGTGAGAGTCGCTCGTCTATCTATGTATCTAGCTATCTTTTTTGTATTCTTAATCTGCCTTCGACGCTCGATTGCATTAATAAGCTTATCTGCAACGCTGTGTCGATCGACTAGCAGTTATGACCCTATAGTGCTCTAAACATCGTGCAGCGTTTGTCCTGTCTTCGCGGGGCCATTAATAATACCAGTGCTAACTAAAGGCCGAGTGCTGAGGTGCGGGTTGTTATGATCGCCGTAATACCGCCGACGTCCTTACACTGTCAGCCAATAGAAGTGCACTGCTATTGCCAGATGATACTATACGACTTTATAATCATACGAGATACCACCGTCATACGAATCTCGTCACGGTCGCAGTCGGCCATAAAATAACACACAGTTCGAGGGGTGTCGTACAAGCGACGCACGGTTCAATTAAGAACATTACGGGCCGGCGATAAATACTGAGCAACGATGATGCAACCTACCCAACACAACATGCACTGGGGTCGTCCTGTCTCAGATAGACGGTTTAGCATCGATCGCTCCGGCGATGCTCGAGCTAACAAACTTCGCGATTGTATAACTGCGGCCTACTCGAGGAAGCGTTTCATTTCAGAACAGTGTATGCACAAGAATAAGACTGCCTAGGAACAGCGCGCTAATCTTTACAAGCATGCTCTATGATCAGGGGAGGAACACACTCGAGTTGTGCCGACCGATGCCGTCGATGTAACCGCAGTCAAGAATACTGACCAACTTTTTCAGGTTTATGAGACCTGCAAGAAATGATCTCCTTGAATAGTTGAGAAGGGGCATTAACTTAGACTAGCTTTTGTTTAAATCATTGTAAACTAATAGAAATTGAAAAGAGCTTTGCGCGTTTCTAGTTATAACCACAGCTTAGTGTCTTGGCACAAGCAGCGCCAGCGGCTTTGGTTAATATAAACATCTAAAGCAACGCAAATGTCCTTTTGGTTCTCACGATGATCATACAGGCAAGAAAGTTCAAAGGGCGTGCACTTCTATTTATCCATCGTTCTGGTTACTGCATAGCGGTGCGTGTATGCCTAACTACGTTAGCTTGTAGAGTGCATCTCAAGCATGTAATTCTTGCTTTATAGGAGTTTTTAAATGGCGAAACCGCCCACGCAGGACCTGGCTAAGGGATATAAAATCAGTGAGGTTCCATGTCTGGGCTCAGTTCATCCGCGAGTCAGCTGCTACGGCATAGACTTTTCTGATCTCGTGTCTCTCTCTCTCTTTTTGCCGCAGATTGAAGGTTATAAAATCGCATTGACGATGACTACTTACCTGCTCCCCTGCTCGGGCCACCCCTAGACTCGCACACACAAACACGCGCACACATCTTCCTTGTATGGTCTATGGAGCTGCAAAGACGACTGCTGCATATAATCGTGATAGCCCTCCCCTTCTCGCTTGGGTTAGCGTGGACAGCCCGGCCAAACGCACCCGGATAGCCACACCCAGCCTCCAGTGGAAATCTCCACTAGACAGTTTACTCAAAATAGCCTGCGAGCCGGGTCGGGATCGCTCCCACTTGTTGTATCGTACGAGACCCCTGCTTGAAAAGGAGGCTGCTCGCAACAACGGATTTCGTCGCGGCGACGGCGGCACGATATTTTCCTGGGGCTTAGTTCTCACGAGCTGCTGTTGATGCTCCTTTCGACGGTAGGCATGTGTATGAAGTCTACAGGGGGACGGTAAACACACTTCCTTGTCTCGGGTGTTTTTGCCGCTACACTCGAGGGTCACTGAGGGAGTGAGGCACAAAAGGAGAAGCTAGCGTTTTGAGCTGCTGAGCTAGATCTCTACTTCGAGATGGGATGACATGAGGACAGGTCTTATCCATTTAGAGATCGGCCGTTTAGCTCTGATCCTCCGCCTATCCGCCTAGGCGCTTTTTATTGTAGTGGACGGTCGTTTGATCCTGTCCCTATCGCGGCTTCTGTACACAGGGATAAGTGGGTGGGAGGCGGGGAGAAGGCTGGATCGGGATCGCACAGACGATCGGCTCCCCCATACGATCCGCTTGCGGTACCCTTGTCGTTAGGTGGGCTTACCTCTTTTTTTGGCTCGTTTCATTGGTATTTGCCGTTGCACGATATTCCGAGCGGCCCTCCCTGACAGCGAGAGATGTCAAGTACAGCGCGAGCAGCAATAAGCTTTTTTCGGTCATTACAAGGGAAGAACACGCCGCATGTCCCTCGTATGGATGAATAGCAGTAATATTCGTTATTGCAGTTGTGGTAATAGGAATAGTAGTTATAGTTGTAGTAGTAACAGTAGTAGTGGTCGTGTTTTCACGTGTGTCACCACGTGTCTGGATGGACATATGGCTGCATGCCGCGTTTTTGTAGACTGAGTCATCTATCAGGCGTTGTTAAACTAGGCTTTGAAAGCTTGCGTAACGGTGGTTATAAACCTATTTTTCTGCGATGTATTTTCTTTTGGCTCTAATGTAATAGTCGTCTAATATACAAGTAAACTATATATATATATATATATATATATATATATATATATATATATAAGCTGCTTCTGGATTAATGTCTTAGAAAAATGTGTTTTCAGATATACACTACTTTAACACTTAATGCAGCTGGACTAACACGGTGAACAGAAACCAAACGCATAGTATGACTGATGCTAATTGCCAGCATTCTATGATGGATCAATGAAACGTTTTGGTAGAGTGTTAGTTGTTGTGGTCAGATCGGAAAAGCGACCTATCCTAATTTAAGCTAATGACCTCTCATGATTCTCATCTTAAGCCGCGTGTTCCATGTCGACCCGAGGCATGATGGATAAATGCCAGGGGCTTGTTCCTCAAGTAACCATGCCCTAAATTCCTAACGAAAGCTACGTATATATATATATATATATATATATATATATATGATGGCACGTTCTTTAGTTGCATTGTTTGACGTCGCCACAAGCTGCTTCCTCTACGCAGCGACCGTCACGGCGTCACCGTTCGATAGTGGCGTGTGTCGTCTGTACCAGGGGGGGGGGGGGGGCGACTAGCAACGTCGGCGACCGCGATGCTCGTCGATTGCCTAATAAGGAACTAGTAGTTCCTAGTGGCCCGTTTCGATGGATGTTCCGACATCCGAAGGATCGCCTCTTATGCAGCTACTGTAGCCAGGCGCTGTCGTTGTTCGCTGCTGTTGGCCTTTCCTCTACAAGCGTTGATGTAGCCGCGTAGGCAGCTAGGCAGACAGGCAGGCGTATCAGGTAGACGTGCCGACGCATATGACGACGCTCATGACGCCGACGGCTGTGACGGCCGCTGCCACGAGAAGAGCGAACCGGCCCGACGAGCGCAGCCCTGGCAATGGCCACAGCGGCCTTTGTTGTGTCTTCCTTCTTCCCGACTCAGCGGGCAAAACTTCGCCCGCGTCTGCCTAAGCACGCTGTTGTTGCTACAGCTGATGCTACAGCTGTTAATGCTGCTTCGGAGTCTGTGGCAGAACATTCGCAGAACATTCCAGTTCGTGTGTGCTACGCTCACTGAGGTCGCAGTTACGTCACAGGGCACAACGCAGACGACGACGATGACGACAACAACCATCGTACTGTTCCGCCGCATGTACTGCGAATGTATTGCCAACCTGAAAAAAAAACATGGTAAACTGAGAGGCATGCATACATGCATTGAGGTTCACACTCGTTTACACTCGGCCATAGCACATATTCGGTTAAGTTGGCCACAAATCTCATTTTGGACGTTTGGCGGTTCTGGTCGTAAGTGGTCGCTGAACGCCGGGGCAAGCAAGACTGCACATACTCGTATGTGTGTGTATACGTCCGTCATACAGACAAGATACCTGTGGTCACACGCAAACCAGAAAACAAATGCAGCAGTAAAAACAACAACAATGTTAGTGTCATTTTTAAACGCAGAACGATTGTCGATGACAATAACGCGAGTAACTGCAATTCAAATCACAGAAACATTAACAGCAACTACAGAAAATAGACGACAAAAACAACGTCACCAGCTCAGCTCCAAAGTCTAAGAATAGAAATAAAACTACCAATAACTGTAGCAATATCAATGACGACAACCGAAGCAGCAGCAACAAACACAAGAGGAACAATACGCTTGGCCCTTCCCCATCGAACGTGTTTAGGTTGTAGCGTAAAGAGCACCCGTTTATGCAGTCATTTATATCTGGTCATTTTAGGCCTCTCTTTCTATTCTCGCTCGTGTGACTCTTCTTTCCATGTTTGTAGAACTTAGGATCGAATGAATGCAGCGTCGTTTGTCACCCGCGTTAGCACTATAGCGCAACTGGACCATGAGCTACGAGCTAGTCACTACTAGGCTTTCACTGGCCGAAGCAGACAGGACTCCCTTAAGGTCGCCGTCGTTCGTCGTCGTCGTCGTCATCATCACCACCACCATCATCTATATCATCATCGCCGGTGGCGTCGGCGTAACATACAGCCATCCATGGAGGGCGTGGAGGCGGCGTTTTCTCCTCGCCTCCTCGCTCCTGCACTTCCACGCTCGCCACGAGTGTTCAACGATCGCAGGAGAATGCTTTTAGCGTGCGGAGAGAATGCTGAGGACGCTGTGGCAGCAAGCATGCTGCGCTCGGTGGGGTGCCGTGAACTCGGACCACGACAGTGGCCACCACGAGGAAGGACAAGCTTCCCCCCGGGTCATATGACGACACGGCTGCCTCTGCTGAACTGTTGGGCCATTCTGCTAATGCCTCTAGGTGGGTGACGCTAACAACAGAAAAACAACAACAACAACTGAAACAGCAGTAGCAGCAACAACAACAACAACAGCTACAAGAATAACAACAGCAGCGGCACCAACAACGACGACGACAGCAAAGATGGGCAAAACCGAGTTGTCCAAATTGCCTTCAGCTATTATTATTCGCATAGGGAAAAAGCCGACCCGGCCGAACTCCACAGGACGGGGGCCATCTGGGGGCATGGAATGAATGCATAAGTCGTTCGTCAGCATTGAGCAACCCCAGTGACGCCACGCATCTTTCTGCCCCCGGATTACGAACGATACTGGGAGCACGAAAATAAACTACTGTCAACCGTAAAGCTAAGTAAGGAAGTGCTACAATGTTGTTACGACGGCAATTATGATGGTGATTGTTATTATTATTGTGTTCCATCGTATGTACCCATTCACCTATAGAATGCCGAAGTGGCCTCGTAGAAATTAAGCATTTTAGGAAGTTGGCTGCGATTCGAAAGCAACTGACTGTACCGTTATCGAAGAGGCGTTGGCCTATAGTAACTATAACTTAAATCTGCAAAAGTAAGGAAGCTCCAAGACTGTCTATTAAACGGGAGGGGACAAATACGCGACTCTAGAGTCAGAGTCACTGAAGTTATCTTCTTCAAACTACATTACCGGCTATATATATAAATATATATATATTTATTAGACTACGCCTCCACCCCGGGCTAAACGTACAGAAGTCGTGGGTGTACTTTATATTTGCGTTGATTGTCACCTTGTTGGGCACCATCAGACCGGACATGAAACGTCATCGTCGATGCGAATTAAATTCCGTGGATTAGATTTTTTTTACAAGAGGCGAGATATCGTACATGTGCTGTTTTTTTTCTGCTTCGCTAGCTCTTCCCTGAGCTGCAGTTGGAGAAATTTGTTTATATATATAAATTACCTTGGGTGCTCCTGGTGTTCGGGCCAGACAGCTAATTCGCAAAGTCGGCACTATGTTAAATATGTCAACCGATGATAGCAGATCGTCGTCCTTTTTTAAACAACGTCTGGATCTTGACATACAACGTGGAAACGCAGCCTCCGTTCGTGGCACTCTTCTAAAGTGGTCTCGGCCTAGCCTAGACGAAGCGGACACGTGATAGTCACAATGCACACCCGCTAGGCCCATTGGCATAGCTAATCTTCCGTAATATGTGCCCCACATGCATATTGTAATATACGAAAAATAAATGACGTCCTTAAGTTTGAAAAAAAACTGTAAGAGTATAAATGACTAAACTTTTGGAGATAGTTGCGACAACAGACGTTGCAGGTCACAGCTTTATGTAACCTATATATTAGTCAAATGTATATAAGTACATAGTATTTATAGAAACGACAAAATATTGTACAGGAGGACAACTTCCACCAAGATGATTATTCGTCAGGACTAGAAAACACCAGACTATCAATCCTAGCGCCAATATGGTGTAAAAATGGCTTTGAGTCTGGGACTAAAAATCAATGATCTATAAAGCGATGGTAGGCGATGTACATGTCCATGGTTATATATATATATATATATATATATATATATATATAGGGGTATACCCAAAGCCAATGATCTAGCGCAAATGCGCCCCCTAATATATAGCATTTTTTAACACGGCTGAGAAATGCTGATATGAGCCCCTAATCCCCCCCCCCCGCCGATCGTAGAACGCTATCGAGCGAATGTGTGGAAATCCGCTTGGGAGTAGAGCGGTGAACGATCGCGCCTCGACATGATGACCAAACCACTTACTACAACTGCTCGTGTTCTACTGCTACTAGATTGACTATTACTACTAGGGTTCGTTTTCACTCGCTCACTGTGATGGCAGAATTCGAGTCGGGAGTTTGAGGTCCCGCATTCCTTCCACCGCCTGGTCGGTCTGGAGATAGGTGCCGCTAAGCCTCATCGTGACGCCCGACAGTGCCACTAGTGACACCGATAGCGCACAGAGGTCGACGACATCAATGAGCACTGTGTTGCCTCGGTTGAATCCTCGGTCGTCATCGGTATTAAAATCATCATACTTTTCCTAGTCGTCAACGTTAGTATGTAGACAACAACAATTACAGCGACAACGATGACGATTCTGAGGGCGATGTTATACATGAGTGCTTCATCGGTGTGACTACTTAGTTTTGTACATGTCGGCAGCAGCAGCAGATGAAAACGAAGATACTGGTGGAGGCGGTAGTTGGGGTCAAATACTTTGTGCCCAAGCTAAGTGAGGCCTTCTCTCTTCCATACCTTCTATATATATATATTTATATGTGCGACCCCCGTCCTCTAGCTATTTTGCTGTCCCTCCTTCTCGCCCCTGATCCTTGTAACTTCAGGATGGTAACATGGCGTCATCTGAATCAACGGACCGAGTAGACGCAATGCACGCATCCAATGCGCGGATTTCGGACAGATAGATGGACGACTGGACTACGCGCCAGTCGTTGTGGTTTCGATAAATCGACAGACTCCCCGAAGGTAGGGAGGGAGGATGATAGCGAGGGGAGAAGCTGGGTGTAGTAACTGTTGATGTAGTTGTATACAACTGATGGTGATGGCAGTGGTGGCAGAACATGGAAAATGATTTAGCCGCTTGACAACGCTGTCGTCGTCGTCGCCGCCGCCGCTGCTTACTTCTCGGAACTTGGCTGTCTAACTGCTACACGGACTACATGAGGGGTCAGCGCTCGAAGGCCCGCTGCACACGGCCGGTCGGTCACCCAACGCGCAAGGCAGCAAACGCAGCCTGGCTATTGCGAGAACGCGAGTACTGTGGATATGAGTACGTAGTATTAACAGTAATAAAAGTAATAATATTTTTTGGAACATGGTTTATTACTATTATTATGATTATGTAAAGCAAAGTTTTCGGACTGATCCTCAGCCAAAATTTTACGTTCACGGGACTGCTCTTCGCATTGCTTCATAGACGGACCCCCATAAATACAAATGTGCAACGGTGGAGCTCGAACCCGCGCACCTATGTGGTTCCTCCTGTTGCGAGGCGCAGACGAATGTACCACGCCACCGAGGCTCGACCAATTTTAATATGTACATGCATTACAATTACTAATATACTAATTATATCATATTTACAATATTGCTTGTAATATTGTCTAAGCGTCAGTGACCACTCTCAACATCATTTTGGTGTTGCCTCTCGGTAGTTCCAATGACACCCTCCGTCGGAATAGCGGCGGTCGATCTCTGTTCCGCTTTCTCCGCTTCCTGAAGCCCATCAGTAAGAAAATTGATTTTTTTTTCTCAAAGACTTAGCATTTAGGCGATCACAATAAATGTTCCTTGAAATCACCTCACATTGTAATTTTAGTAATATAATTTATGACGTTATGACCTTACTGCTAAACTTAGCGCAGAGTTTTGTGTCTGCATATCTTTAGGTGGACACATCTAGGGCAATTTTGGGCCTAAAATGAGGCGACTAGTCAGAAGTTGTGACATTGGTACTAGAGGTCCCGATCGCGATGATGGTTGTAGTTTTGCTGCAATCCGTTGACAGGGGGCGCACAACGCATGCCACAGGGAGACTTGGAGACCAGCTCGCAGCCGTCAATTTGTGTGCTGAGGCCTTTCCTACGTTGGCCTATCATGTCGAGTTGACCACTCAGTCAGAGCACGATCGGCAGTGGTTTCGGAAGCGGACTGAGGTTGCACAAGCCCAATAGTCCCAATAGCATATGGGGTCGTTTTCTATCCAGCGTTTATTTAAAGAGCTTTGGAGGGGGGAGAGGGAGTCAACTTAAAAGTCCGAAGTTGTTACGAGGCAATATTGCAACGCGCACATAAAAGCGCAAACACGCCCATATATATATATATATATATATATATATATATATATAAACCAGCGTCGTTTGTCAAGCTGAGCAGTGATGACTGATATAAATTATAAGGTTCGCGCGCCTGCGACGTCGGCCGCATGCCTCTGTTCATTTTTCAATAAAGGGACACTATTCGCGCAGTGTGGCGGCCACGATTCAGGGCCACCTTTTGATATTCCCCGGAGATGATCGCGTTGGATTTTGCATTAATACGCCGTTGTTCTGAGCGTGGAATAAAAAATAGCGAGTGCAGTGTGAACCGACTGACTAAATAGGGCACGTTATGACGAGTGATCATGGCAGCGTGGGAGGAATCTGCACGTATGTAGGCGCCATTCTTATGATACCTCTTTATTGACGATGTATCCAGTATACCGAAAACGATTGTTAATAGCAGGCGAAGCCAAATGTTTACTGCTTTTGCTGCCGTTGCTGCGAGACCCCATCAGCGGAGTTCAGCCCACTCTTAAGTCCTCTAAAAGTCTCCCTTTAAGAGTCGCTTCTTACATGTGGCGTATCTATTCGGCGCAGAACCAGCGAAGCCTCGGGTGTTATCGTATAGGCACTAAACCAGCCCTTCTTCATCTTACTTTCAATGAATTCGCAGGTAACCATGTTACTAGGTATGCTTTTGTCTAAATGGTTTTGGAATTGCAGAATGCACATGAGTCACTACCAGTCTGCATGACTAGTGCGGGGCTCACAAACCCACTACCCGGGTTCTTAGCTGTTTTGAGTGTCAAAATTGCGTCGAACAGGTTCGTCGGCTCCTTCCACGCTTTCGTCGAGGTCATCATATAGCTAACTGCCTCCTTGATGGGGTCGCCCTTCACGGCCGTGAAGCTCGTGCAGATTGCTTTTGAAAAATATACTTGCAGTAAAGGGCAGTGTGTTCCACGCCGTCCGTTTTCCCAAATTCGCATAGCACACTGGTGTCACTGGTGGCTTTTCTTATCTTAACCATGTAGCTCTGAAACTGACCGTGACCGATCAAAGCCTGCGCTGTATAATAGGTTAACTCCCCATATCGACAGTCATGCTAAGCCTTCAGAACTGATATCAGACATTTGGTCAAGCTCCTTCTGGTCACCCCGTGTGTAACCTGCACCCATTCCTTCTGCCAGACCACGATTGTGGTACTCCTGGCTTACACAAGGTTCCGATTTTCCTCCAGAAATATATTACTTTTTTTTCCTGCCAGTAGGTCTCATGGCAACATCTTAGCCAGGACCATCGGAGCCAAGGGAGGGGGGAGGTGGTGGGAAGCAGCCAGGCCTTCATGGTCTCCACGCACCCTCACAAGACGGATTACAAATTGGCATCCCCCTATCCAACCGCAGGTAGACATGCAGGATGATAGTCAGGGATAGAGCTGATTGAAGGAAAACGGCAGAGACGTCTCTCCCACGGCTTCGAAGTAATGCCAAAGTAATACCGAGCCTGAGGGTGGGGGGGAGGAATCCGGGTTTAGTAGGTTTGCGAGTCTCACACTAGTCACACAGGCTCCTAGTGGCGCATGTGCATCATGCATTCCCAAAACCTCCCAGAAAAAAAACCAGGACCAAAAGGGCTTCAATCAATACCGTCCGGTACGCCCGGCTAATCCTGATTGCTAGAACCGTTTGGCCAACCTTAGTGCTTTCCTATTTTTCGCTGTCTGTAGTGCCATTTCCACCCAGACAGAGCCAATGATTAGGCGATTGAAAAAAGTAGCCATCGGTTCCCCCTTGATACACCCCCAATCCTTGCCATATTCAGTGCTAGATTTAAAGCGCTAGGCCTTTACTGCCACGTGTATGGCCACTTCGATCCGCGCTGTGACCATCAGGCCAAGTCATTCGCGTAGGCCAACAGCTCGGCCCTTCTTGATAGTTGTTAATGTCTAGCACTCCTGTCGTAGGCCAAGTTCCAGAGGATGGGTCCCAGAATTGAGTCCCTCCGGTTTCTTCTTACTTCAGCGGCATCTTCATTCCACCAGTATTTAGGGGGGTGACGGCCTTTTGCAGGGTGCAAATGTCCCGTCCTCTCGCATATCGCAATGAGCATGGCAGAGAGCTGATTTTCGTTCACTTGGCTTTCCGTAAGCCGGCTATAGCCTCTTTCAGTCCGAGCTTTGAGCTCCGCATCTGTAAGCACTTCTTAGTGTATGTCGTGCGTAAGTTGTGTAGTCTAAGCTTCAAACAGATGTGTCTGTAGTCACTTATAGTCTCCGGCCTCCTCCGCGACGCACCATTGCTCCATCATAGAGAACAGTAATTCGCTGACCAGCGTAAGGTCTACAAAAGCTATCTGGGCTTTTCTATAAAAAAGAGCAGTCACTTCATCAATACGTACAAGTAGGCCCCTTTCAGCTATCCATTTCTGTAGAAAAAGTGCCCCCTTGGCTCACAGGCCTCCAGGTCCTTAATGGGTTAGAATTAGCGGATATTCAGTCACTCTGCCGCCTGGTGATTTAGCTTAGACAACAGGCAGAGACCAGCGCCCTGCTCGCGTGCCGCTACCTTGATCATATCGTGAGTAGCCCTACAGCAGTTTAGGTTCTACTGGATGATCTTTGACATCTTAGGCGGATTCCAGATCCTCCCCTACGACCGTCAAGTCTTCTTTGAGGTCACGGACAACCGTTGTGCCCTTCCCCTAGTGCGTTTTCCCCATTTCCTTCCCACTTTTTTGTTTTTCTGATAATCGCGTTATTTATCAATGGTAAAAAACGTCAACAAGAGGCAGAACGGCAACAACAATAATACTAATATAGCGCGTAAATAAAAATGACAGTGAAATATCAACAACAACAACAACAAAAGCACCATTTATCTACAACAACAGTGCTGACGGCGACAACAACAACAAGGACCGTGCCGATACTAAGTAGGATAGTAGCTGCACTCATAAAGCTTTTATGAACCTTTTGCGATGGGACTCAGCCAGGAACAAGGCAGGACGATATTATGCAAGACAAAATGTTAGGGAGGAGTTCCTCATCTAATCATCATGTTCTGCTCATGTTTGGAACCGACCACGACGACCAGACGCCCAGATGAGAAAAGGATAAATAACTGAGTGAATGAATACGATTATAGACAATTCTCCGTGTTTCGCCAGTCTAGCGTGACTACCAATAAATGACAACACGACGCTTCTTGCAAGGGCCGCAGACGCCAGCAGGAGACGTATGATGCTCGTATACTACAGACAAATACCAGCACCGCTAAGTGCCGTCCTCAGGTGAACGGACTAGATGATAAGTTAACGAAAAAAGAAATTCCTTTATTAACAGCTTATATGGTTTTATTAGCGACTATCACTTTTTCTAATGCTATGCTACTACTACCACTACTGTCAAGAGTATATGTATAACACTGTATGGCGACACCGGTAATAATTATAATAATAATATTGTGCATGGACTCTTAATGAGTACTAAGCAGTTCGGACGGAAGTTGTTGTTGTTGCTATATGTATATATATATATATATATAT
>QVRM01002058.1:107500-142268 GCA_003439945.1 Dermanyssus gallinae | reverse complement strand
CTGTCTGAAGGTTGGGCTAAGGTAGCTGAACAAAATGGGCAATACAGCATTCAATATAAGCTTTCGTTGTAACGACCTGTATTCTTAGAAATAGGTGAAAATCGGAACCGTCTTCTAAAAACCATTCGTATAATTGAAATGCAATGGCTAAACGCAAGCGACCCCTAATAGCAATATTTTAGTTTGTTGAAAAATTTACTCTTAGTGAATATCTTAAAACAAATAGCTAGAAAACCAGCGCTGCTAGAAATATTTTTGGGGTTATTTGTTTTTTGACTTCTGAGATTCCGCCTTACACCAGAACACATTTTGTATGAATATGCTGATGTTAATATTTTCATAGGTATGTACGACGACTATAGTGGCCGTTTACTTCGCTTAGTTGTTCGACATAATCTGTAATCTGTTCATCAAAGCGGGCTACTGATGGTCATTTGCAAACCGCCCAGCCCTGCCATAAAGAAAACATCAGGTCCGACACATATCGTCCGATAGAAGGATGGTTTGTAATCCATTCCTCTCACATTTTCTCGTCGTTTCAGGTAAAGCCACCTTGTTGTTGGTTTTAACTCTAATCACGAAGAAAACTGCCAGAAAAATTGTGAATGATATTATTCCTGAGAGTAATAAGCTACGTACTGTTATACGGGCTAAGCGCAACAGTTTAAACAAATACTAGGTTTACTTAAACTCATTTTTCACCTCTACAAAAAAAAAAAAAATTTACTTAAAGTTCTACCAAAGCTGTGTCGCTACAACAGTCAATTGATTTTCCCCGGCCTTGTTTTGCGCTACGTTATAGCAGATTTGTCGGCTGCAACCGTAGTGGATCCACATGAATAAGAGCACATATACCATTAGAGAAACACACTGGAGGCTGTTTTGCGATCTACCAATTTCCGCGATCGATTTGCGTAGCGATGGTCTGTTTCTGATTAAATGGAGCTTTCTTTCAATGAACGGGAGGGTTTTTTTATGGTCTCCTGTTAGAGTCTAAGAAGGCTTGGGGTTATAAAGTAAACAAAGCTTTTTAATAACTTAATACCCCTCCTGACAGCGTATATATTATATATATATATATATATATATATATATATATATATATATATATATAATAATGAGTACTTGTTTTTAAAGTATAATAGATTAACAAACATTTCTAATGAGGTGCAGACCTCTTTTGGCTTTCACTAGCTGTATACGGGACACCTATTTTTTAGCATTTTTAACTTAAGAATGCTTAAGTACATGAATGCGCGGGAGACTCATAAGCATCCAAAGCTGTGCGTCAAAGGCTGTCTCGCTTGACATCTAACGAGAAAATGCAGCATCTGTTTCGGGAAACATTCTTAAACTGGGCTAATCCTGGATTAGAAAACCTGCCATGGCACGTTTGCACAGAGACAATAGTTTACGCCGAAGTGCTAACATATTAAGTTTCATATATATATATATATATATATATACGTTAGATATAGCGCAACATTTAGACATTGACTCAAATTTTCAAAGGGCCTCCAATGACAGCGGTTATACAATAAAGACAACAACAGATGAGTAGTAAGTACCCTGGGGCAGAGACAAGCTGCTATACTCGGCAAGCCGAGCTTGCTAGCATGTTCAGTTCGTAGCTGTAGCGCTACGGGAATGATAACCCCATGCTCTGCAGCAAGCAGCGCTGACGACCACGACGACAACGACAAATACGACGAAAGCCTTTTGAACGTCTATACGTCGTAGTCATTGCAGTCCAAGCCACATCTATCGTCAGTGCGCGATTTCATAGAGAGAGTTGTACCACCCACCGCACGACCATCCCCCTCTATTCTCTCTGACGGATAGCATCATCAAGACATGAAGCCATGAAGTGCGCCCAACAGACACACGTTCTCACCGCGGCTAACACATTCACACATATTCTCACACATACAGCCACGCATGATGAAGCCAGAGAGAGAGAGAGAGAGAGAGAGACAGGAGAGCATTCAGAAGAAGGCGGCAGAGAAAGGAATAACGATATAGAAAGGAAGAACGCTCTAACGAGAGCGAGAGAAAGCGAGAGTGACCCAGAGAAAGAAAGATATAGGAGGTGGTCGCAAAACATGAGAAGATATTGCCGTCAGCTGCACCACTGGTCGAGCGATTCGAGCGCTACTACCCCGGCTCGGGGCCCCTATTATATTTTTCCATACCCTATGATGAGCGCGGTCGTGGTGTGTTTGTGTTGATTGACCGGCGGCGGGGGCAGAAACCATTAACCTCACAACGAACCACAACAACGAAGCGCGCATCCGTTGTGCGTTGAACGTCTGGACGCTTCTGCGTACACGTACCATGGGGGCCACGGCAAGAACGGCGTCGATGGCATACATACAGAAGCAAGCAAGCGAGCGTGCGTGCCTGTTATATGTGTATAGCGGCGGCACAAAGGCCGGCCTGACGCCTCTACGTCGTGGATCGCCACGTATAGGGCCTGGCGTATGGCCTATGATGGCCTTGTGGTGACGTGTCGCCCCTCGAGTCGGGCCGGGTTTGAAGGCGGGTTTTGTGCAGGCAGGCAGGACGAAGGTGGTAGCAAGGCGGTAAGTAGCAATGCAACGAAACGCCTTGGCGACGGCCAGTGCACACGATTGAGACGGTAGGACGTCTCTGCACCACGGAGGACAGCAGCAGAGGTAGCAGTATAAAACACGGCTGCTGACATTAACGCTCCACCAGCAACACTCTTAATACAAAAAAAAAAACAACACTGCCAAAAATCAGCAACAAAAACAACAACAAAAACATCATAACATCAACAATAACAACACTGCCAACATCAGCGACACCAAGAAAGCTTCGGCCGTCCATTATGCTATACGAGTCGGCTTCAATGTTGCCAAGGTTTTCTGTTTGGCTGGGTCGAGGCCGCGAGTGGATTGTCTGTCCATATACGTTGACCACACTGAAAAGAAGAAGAAACAGAAAAGAAGGAGGCGGCAACAACAACAACAACAACGGCAACAACAACAACGACAACAACAATAACAAAAACAAGAATAGCAATCACAACAACAACAACAACAACAACAACAACAACAACAACAACAACAACACTGGCAACAGTAGCGAGCAGCCGTTGCCTGATACCGCCGCTGTATAGCCAACGTTCATACGTACGCTCATTCGTAGTTGATGCGGCTGCTGCTATGGGCATTGGCGTCGGCGCTGGCCGAGACGGCGGGAGGAATTCCTTTGGGAAAATTGACACGCTCAGCCTTGACCGCGCACGCCGACTGACCTTCCAACATGCCGCTGGCTGAGCGTTCACGCACGCAAGCAAGCGTACTTACTTAAGTTATGTGGCCATCGTGGTCGACGACCTCGTTGTCGTCGTCGTCAACGCGTTCCTCCTCCTCCGTCGCTTAGTCTAAGACGCAAGTGTCCTTCTGATCGTTGTTGTTCTGCTTGTTGTTGTTGTTGCTGTGTTGTTGCTACTGCTGGTGGTGTTGTTGTTGTCGTTGCTACTCGTGGTGCTGCACTGGAGTTGTTAACGTTGTTGTTGTTGCCGTTGTTGCTGATGTTGTTGTTGCTGCCGTTGTTGCTGATGTTGTTGTTGCCGTTGTTGCTGATGTTGTTGTTGCCGTTGTTTTTGTTGCTGCTGTTGTTGTTGTTGTTGCCGTTGTTGTTGTTGTCCTTGTCACCACTACCAGCACATCCACGTCTATAGCATAGCGTACTGAAACGGATCAAGCACATCCTTCCGCATATATTATGCGTCGGTTCGTGCGGATAGCTACTCCCAGCGTGGCTGATAGGGCGAGGGAAGGAAGAGAGGAAGAGAGAGAGATAGATATGGCCGCCAGACCGATGCGCAATTCCTACTTAATTCAGCAACAAACCGCGTGCGTGGGCCTTGTGACGCTCGTTATGCCATTGCCACTTCGTCTCATTGCAGTTGTGGCGAACTTGTCCTGTGGAACGCTCAGGCGCTCGCCTGATGAGATGCATACGCCCATGCTAAGAGATTTAAATTCGCCACCTCCCTCCCTCCCTCCTTCTTCAGCTAAAGTGGCCCATGCGATCAATCGTAGCCAGGGACAGGCGCAGCGGCCCTAAGCAAGTCCAGCCCTTCAAAAAGTCACGCACAACAAAGGACAACGCGGCTCGAGCGCAAGTCATCGTCTTCGTAGTTGTGGTGGTGGTGGTGTCATGAACAAGCAAGGGGCCGGAGCGAGCTTAGCGTCGCAGAGCAAGGTATCACCAGGCGACAAAGAGGGAAGGCCGTAGACAACGAGGTCACACAGAATGAGATGGGCTTAGGTCCCGCTTATTCTCACAGAGACGGCGAGCGAGATAAAAGAAAGAAGCTCAGCTAGAAGAGAACGAATAGGGCACTTGAGGGGAACAACGTGACGCCGCCTGTTGAACGCCTTTGCGCGATGCATTTACTAAATGGGAGAACCGTTTCGGTTTCGCAACCCTACGAACCTGCAGGATTTTTCTCTCCTAACATGATCCACAGACATGTAGTTGTGCCCTATCAACGGCCCGTTGTCTAACGTCTATTCATGCATATTCGTCGTTTGTGCGTTCTTCTAGTTTCTTTCGTTGTCTGTTTGGCCGACCTACTATTTGCCTTTATGCGTGCTAAGATATCAGGCAAGAACCGTCCAGATCTGCAGCTTTTGTTTGGACGTCACCATGTTAGTTAAGGGAAAAGGGAGGAACAATGGCACCTACCTTTAAGATGGCGTGAGAGAAGGCATTAAGAGGCGACAGACTCTCCAATGAACCTAAACTAACTAGAATGACTTTTCTTCGCTCCAGGTGTTAGCGATTTTGTTGGTTTGCTAGCGCTTCAAGGCGTGCCTAAACGCAAACAAAACGCAAACGGGGCTGCTCGGGATCTACTTGATGAGTTCGCATCATTTTAGCATCATCGCGTACTACAACAACCTTTACTTACTTGGTACACCAAAGCAAGAACAGCAACAATGATAGTGTACTCACAACGACAACGACTAAAATAAAAACTATAGCAACAACAAGCTGGGCAGTAGAGTACTAATTACGTACAAGCGGCGGTCAGGTCAGGCGCTAGTCTCAGCGCTGGTAGTGTCAGCTATTGATAGGCCATCACTAGGTGGGCACGATCATTCACCCGACACGTACATATAGGCTATCGTTCGGCTGGCGACTGGCAAACTTGAAAAAAGAAAATCCTGACTCTTGCTCGATCGAGCATTGCACCCTGGGCCCTGAGATTGGACCCGCCTCTGCCGCTTACTCTGCTATTGGAGTCGGCGCATCTTCGGTTTACTGAAGGCTGACCGGCCTGGTGGCTCGAGGTTCGTTCGTCGTGGTCCGCACAAAGAGCGTTCGTTCGAGCGTCGGCCGCCTGCGGCAGCAGCGGCGGCGCCGGCATCATCATCAACAGCAACAGCAGCAGCAGCAGCGGCACAAGACGCCCGCATACCTGCGCTCCACTCAGCCAGAGAAAGAAGGAAATGCTTGCCGCCCTGCGCCCCGAACTAGGAGAGCTGATGGATCGCTTGGCAGCCGGTCAAAAAGGCCGTGGGGCCGTTCCTGACACTTCATCTCGCACATTATCATTATTATTTATGTAGACGCTCGTGCATCACCAGCAGCAGCAGCAGCAGCATCAGCGCCAGCATCATGATCGCCTTCCTTTTGGCCGTTAGGACTTTGTGCAGTAAGCTAGCGTAGCCTGACTCCATGACCCGGAGGTGGGACTCCATGACCAGATTTCAGTCGTCGCCGTCGTTGTTGTTGCTGCTGCTGATGCTGCTGCTGTTGATGTTGATGTTGTTGTTGCTGCTACGGCAGCTTTTGCTGCTATAGGCGAAGTTGTCGTTTCTCTGATAGTTGCTGTGTCTGTTTTCCTTGACGCTACTTGTGTTAATCGCTTATAGACATATAATTGACTACATCCAAGTCTGACTAGCTAAGTGATAGTTGCTGCTTAGTTGATTTCGGTTGCTAAGTGATTTGTCTAGCATAATGACAGACTATAGGTAGTGTTCTTGTTGCGACCTGCTTTTTGTTTGGGTTTCGAGTTCTAGAAACGCTCGCATGTGACAAGAGCCGCTAGGCGGAGAACCATCGACAGCCATGATCCCTCGAGGACGAAGACCGCAGCGAGCATGCGCAGCACTAATATATATATTGTGCAATCGCTCTGTGTGTCGACCCACCCTCAAAGACTTCACTAGAAATATTAGCAGCAGTAGCAGCAGCAGGCAAAGTCGGATTAGAGTAACAAAATAACCGACAAAAAGTGCGCGGTCGGTCGCCGCCATCTTCTTTTGGAGTGGAGAATCGCAGATAGGGTGCAGTAGGGTGCCTGTCGGACGTAAACGAAGCCCCCCCCCCGCACAGCGGCACGTGGCAGCAGGCCCGGTCCTGCCCCTGGAGCCGACTGGTGGAAAAATTGACTTACGGTAGCGAATGGAAGAAGTACAACAACAACAACAACAACAACAACAACAACAACAACATCAACAACAACAACAACATCAACAACAACAACAACAACGACGACGACGTGGACGACGACGACATCGACAGACGATGGTTACGTCGGCCATGAAAGGCTTCCCCGTATTCCCATATGCCCCTTTAGTATTCCTATTCGTGGGGCGACAATGAGGAGGAGATGACAACCCACACCACATCGCTCGAACGCACGCACGGACGCCATCAGCGGCGAGTACTGAGCGGCAAGCTCACTTTTTTGTTGTCATACAGCCAACAGCCGCCTCCTCAACGTCTCCCCTCATTGGACCGAAGCCACTCCGCCAGATCCGGCTTCTGCTTCATGACTTCGGCGTACGACGTACGGTGCCGCCATCATCATCATCACGGCTGCTTTCGCCTGCAAGACCCGCCGCCAGTGGGCCCGCAAAGGGCAACGACCATTGGTGGGCGGGTACTGCATGTGGCGGTGTCCTGCTTGCTTTTACACATTTTTCGTTTTTTTTCTACCGTCGATGACCAAACGAACAAACGAACGCTGGGGCCGCAAACTTGCGACAACTTGCCAGCGATTGTTGTCATCGTCCGCATTGTTGGTGCTGTTGGTGTAATTGTTGTTGTTGCTGTTGGTGTAATTGTTGTTGTTGCTGTTCCTGCTGTTGCTGTTGCTGCGCCAGCGTTGCTGTCTCTTGTTTACACTTTGGCGTGGTTTCAAACGTCATTTCCTCACGCTTGTCCCCCGTTGCACTCACAACCCACTTTAGCTTAGCTTAGCGGTACGGTGCACATTAGCACATTAACACCTAACCTAGGTGTTGGCTGACACGCAGCTGTTGCATTCCAGATTTACTACACGCTCAGCTGTGGTCGGGTCCTATGTTTGGCTTCGGCTTACGTAGCGGCCGTATCTTCTTCGAAACGACGTGTCTTTTCCAAGGCATGTAGGTATATAGTAGTAGGTAATATTCCGGCTAGACCTTCTAGCAAAATGCTCGATTGCGGCTGCATGCGCATGCATGCATTCGTTACTGCACGGTCTATGGTCGTAACGTGCGTTGCAATGCTTCGGATTTCCGCCATACGTCCGGCTTCTTGCCGGCGTCGTGCAGCGGTGTTTGTGAATGCTCCTCTGACTTGACACAAAACTGGCTTTAACGAATAGCTGTTACGAATAGGGTCGCGTATAGGCATCGCCACCCCTGTGCAGGCTTATGTTTTCAAAGCTTGACATGCCCCTGCTAAGTACGTACACTCGTTTGTACTAGCGTTATTTAGACTGTGATAATCCTGTTCTAGTCAGCATTACATGTTCTGTGCATCCGTGCATTCCATCACGTCTTCGCTGGCGGCGTACATTAATTTATTGTAAGCAGAATCATTTTGTTAGTTGTTGTCCATCCAAAAATGTTACTGCTATCCTCGGCCTGGTGTCCATTATGTCCATATGGCTTGTTAAACTGTATCCCTGCAGGCTTTCTGTCGTCGATGGCTGCTGGACGATTATGTGCTATCTTGATAAAAATAGCTCGACCAGGTCAATCGAAATCATGTTGACCGACTATATACCGGACCAACTCTCGGTCGACTCTGCCATATGCTCGGGTAGTGTCCTGTAAGCAGTGTGCCGTAAGCAGCCCATTTCCCGTTTCGTCGCTTGCATTTGCATTCTGTTATTTTAGCCGACTGTCCAATTTATCATGTCAGCCGTCTATCTGCAATACTGGCTGGCGAAATCGAAGTAGGCATTTACGTGATCAAGCACCTGCTGTCACGATGTAATGCCAAAGTAATACCGAGCCTGGGGGGGTGGGGAGGAATCCGGGTTTAGTGGGTTTGCGAGTCTCACACTAGTCACGCAGGCTGCTAGTGGCGCATGTGCATCATGCATTACCGAAACCTCCCAGAACAAAAAAAAAAAAAAACCTGCTGTCAGCCGTTTCTGTTTCTAGAAGTGTTGTCCTTTTTGTGCTCCAGCCATTAGGAACTTGTGAGTTTATTATTAATTTCAATTTGATCCGCAAGATTGAAACAGATAGCATTGTTAAGTAGAAGCTTTTCATATCGTCAAGCAGCTTTTTACGGCTGATACTGGTAAAGCGTCCCGATTCGCTGCGATTCTACTGGATCTATTACAGAGGATATTGCCACGTTCAGTGACGTAGACTTTGTTGCTATTTCTGGCGTTGCACATAAAAAGTGAAAACAAATACAGGAACTTTGTCGACAGGACGGACGTGGAAGAAGAAGAAGAAGAAGCTAACGTCGGCTACACGGGGAGTCTCCAGACGCACCTAAAAGTCAATCTTCGAATACACAGGAACTCGGCGGAAATCCGGTCCGCAGTTGTCTATGCACACGATGCCTATAAAGTCGGCGCTCCCTCTATCCTCTCGGTGTTTCGGTACAAAAAGTTACCATGTTGTGGTAATGTTGATAAATCGATAGCTTGTTTTATTGATTAGGTCGAAGCAGATTGTCCCGAATTTAAGAGCGCAACATGCCGTGCCTGTTACGCTTTACTCAATGTAAAAACTATGTGGCGCCATTATTTTGACTTTTGGAAAGTTTTCGTCTTATTAGCACTGCTTCACCAGAGTGATGGCTGAAGAAGAGAGACCACATGTTAGCTCTTTAGGCGATTTGCTTCGCTGTTCGCACCCGGCTCGTAAGGCAAGCTGGTTAATATACACGTATATTTAAAATCCAAACCAAGCAGTGTGGCAGAGAATAGGAACAGCGTTTGGTGCAACGGAAAGAAGTCGCATCGGACGTCGGAAAGAAACTCAAAAATATCATTCGGGTATTCGAATATGATTAGCAAGCTCAGGCTTTCAATGAAGAAAATCGTGAAGCGCAACCTAGAACCGGACATCAAACAAGAGCTCAACCTCGGACCGTCTAGTTCCATACATACATCGCTTGTTGTGGTGAAACCCCAACCCTTTAAGGTGCCTCCATTTGTGTTACTGTGAGTCTGCCATAGATGCAGAAATTCACTGACGGCACAGATAGATTTCGAGAATAGTGACATCTATTTAAGATTTCGGCACAATTTTCCGACTATAAAAAAAACGCAAACTACAGACATTAATTTTATATCCATAATAAACTATGCTTCGAAATATAATATTTGCTTTGAGATAACAATTTGTGCAATTACAGTACACACGTGCGCAGTGATAGCCCATTCTCGCCCCTCTCCGGCAGCACTTAAAAATCAATGCAAATACAAAAGTTGACGGATAACAGTAACACAACGCAAAAAACAATTACGTATTAAAAATACTGCCCGAAAGTTTTGTTTTACCAGCTTTTACGCGATAAATTACATGGCTGTAGAAAATACAGAATGCTCATTTGCATGAAGAACACAGAAACAAACTGGGTTCGGAAAGCGCATGTTTCCGACGTTTGAGACGTGACGATGGCGCCGTAAAATTTTGCGATAATTACGGCTGCTGCTTAGTGTCTTGAAAGCTTTTCATAAACATGTTTCTAATACATGTGAATTGCAGCAGCAGCGGCAGCAGCAGCGTATCCGGGGCAGCAGACGGGTCGAACTTTGGCGGCCTGTCTGAACGTAGGCAGCGACATCCAGTAGTACAGCACCAAGCATGACCCATCAAATGACTGCGTCTAAGAAAATTCAGCAAACATGAGGTGTTGTTTGCACTCTCTTCGTAGGATTATAAAGCTATTTCGTTTTCCGATCAAGAGAGTTTACAAGATTGCGGGTACGTACGCAGCTGAAAAACAAGCAGAAGTGTGATATTAAGCAGTAGAGCGGAAGATTCACGCACATGATAGAGTGCGTTGTGTGAGGACTCAAGAACTAAGTGAGGCAGTGGTCTTCGAGCGTCAATGTACGCTTTGAGCTTCAAGTTGAATGTATCATTAAGCGAATTGCTTATGGGGATTTCAGGGATCATTCTTATGCCATAAAAGCCAGAAAGAATATGTCTGCTATAACTGATAAAACTGATTTGCTCATTATCGGTTGCCTCTTGGTCCCTTCAAACACAAAGCTGCAGGCCGTGTTACATTCTTTTCTGACGAGGAGATGTTTTCTAAAGTCAACAGGCATAATTACCGTCAACTTGAATTGACGATTCATAAAATGTCCCTATTGTGTCCCTACCGTATGCATTTCTAGCTTGTGTGCACGTCTTAAGTGTGGTCTCTAGCAAACGGAGCCGTAATGGCATGCCACTTTTTTCATAAAGCCCAAATGGTGACCCTGGAAGTTTATTTGCATAATATGGTGAAACCGTGTACAAATACTATGTATAATGGTTTGCAATACATGGTTTACCGGGACGGCGACCCGCTCATCCTAGCCGTTTGGCGCAAATGATCTGTTGTACGTACCCGTGGCGGTCTGGTAGTCTTTATGTAATCTCACTAAGTCCTTATAAGCCGTATCTATTTCATTATAATTTAGAAGAATATATAAAATGCTTCAAGCCGTATCTTGTAGATCGTATAGATCTCCTTTCCCTTCTAAGTAGTCTTTGATGTCTATATCTTCGGGGGTTACTTCTTCAGAATTGATCCACGTAAGACCCCGGCAGTAACCTCGTATTTTTTGCTTTGGGAGTTTTCGGGAATTATTGATGCACGTGCGTCGCGAGTGACTAGTGTGAGATTCACGAACCCACTAAGCCTATATTCCTCAACCCCACCCCCCTCCCGCCCTAGGTTCGGTATTGCTTTAGCATTACTTCGAAAAATCCTCTGCATCATCATCCCTCTGCAAATAGACTTTGTGCACCCGCGGCCAGTTACTCATTGACATCCAGTAGCCCAACCTTAAACTGTAGAGACCAATAGAGGAACAACTGAGAGCCAATAATTAATCGTAATATGGGTAAGTGAGCATCGTCGTTCATACTGCGACAACTCGTACGGCAAAAAGTAGAGCCCATGTCTACTTCCTGGAAGTACAACGTTTTGAAAAGTCGATTCTAGTCAAAATTATATTGATACGCTAGTATATGTACAATAGTTAGAGGCTTTTTGGCACACAAAACGCCGGTTGATATCTACAACTTACTATTGCACATATATTTTAATTTGAATATCTTACCAGAAAAATAACGACTAGAATGCAGTAAGCTCTTCCAATGCTCTCCACTGAACGACTTAGTTTTACTAAAATGTTATTCGTGCTTAGAGAAAAACATTCGCTTTTTAAGGCGAAAGGTATTGAAACCAGTTGACCGGTGATGCCTAAATTTAAGTTTGTCAAGTCTACTATGACTTGACAAACTTAAATTTAGGCATCACCTATTGTACATTTTAACATTTGAAATTTTTGGTAGCAACTATCAATACGTTGAGCTTGAATTTGCTGATTATATATGCGCGTACTATATACGAGCCCTCGGCTATATAACAGCCCTGCAGAGATCCCACCTTCGTCTGTCTTTCTAGGTGGAGACTACAGAGTCTTAGTTCATCTGGTGCTTTTGCCGTTTATGTCATGCTTAGCCACTGGTAGCAGTGAAACCACCGTAGCATTTACCTATCTATATGATAGATAGAAACAGTGCTACTTTTATAAATGCAAACGGTTCCAGACAATATGTTCCAGGATTACTGCAGCCTGGTTAGCACGCGCGTGTCGATTGGTCACTGTTCAACTGATCTGCCCTCACCAACTTGAACGAATTCATGCTGACTCGCTTGGTCGATCCTATGCAGGCCGTCGCGTGATGCCGGTCGCACGACTTTGCATACATATTGTCACTCTGCGTCAACGCCAGCTAATCCGCTTTAAAATGCGGCTGGGACTGAATGCTATGTGGTGTGCCTCGAAAGAACGCTCGGTAGAATCGAAAAAAGGAAACGCATACAATATGCGAGCTAATATCTTAGTGAACACTCTCTATGTTCGATCTTCGCATTGATCTTTTAAAACGCATAACAGACATCTGTTCATCAAAAAGGGGTTTATAATGGCCGAAAACATCCTAACATCGCTGTGGATTTCTTTCATTTCTATCGATCTTCATAGGCACAGAGCCACCAGTGCTCTACACTGGTTCATATACATATTGTAGGTGGTTGTGATGATAATAATAATAATAATAATAATAATAATAATAATAATAATAATAATAATAATAATAATAATAATAATAATAATAATAATAATAATAATAATAATAATAATAATAATAATAATAAAAATAATAATAATAATAATACAGATTTGCTGTTAGGATGGGGGGGGACGCCGCGCAACTGCTTGTATGTAGTAGATTTACCCCTCGGTTATTATTGCACAACAGAGCGGTCTAAACTTCATTTTAATCGCTTGCAAGTCCGATTGCCGTCTCCTGAACGCAGCTGTTGATTGGCGTACATACTGACTCTGATAGCACACATGAAGTCATGAAGCATGAAAAGGCAGCAAAGTGAAAATGCGCATGCGGGAGTCGTCGGGTCGCCGCATATGTCGCCGACCGGCGAAACTTGCCGCCACAACACCCTTGCAGCGCGAGGAGTCGCCGCCAAGGGTAGCAATTACCATGAAACAAGCGGCTGCTGTTGAAACTGGCGGTTGCTTCCTTCTCGCGGCGGGCGAAAATCCAATGCTTGACGAACAATGCAGGGTAGAGAAAGCCAGTATTATTAGTTCTCGCCTTGAATACATGACATTACAGTAATCATTCGCTGCTTGCGGGACAGTATATTTGCTGTCGCCTAGAAACGACTGTTGTCGAGAAGGGCAGTTCCGAGCTACGGTGCTACGACGGGCTCTGTCTGTGTCGTGGTCAGGTCGGCCGAAATTGGTAGCTCCGTAGACGGTTAGGCAAGTGCCGCCCATTCTTGTCGTCTATTGATACCGTAAGTTTATCTGTTGGCTGACTGGTTTAGAGTTGAACAGTGGAAATTGAAGTTTGAGATGGTGTTGTTCAGCAGACGCTTTCTGAATATGCCTCCAGCACATGTGGTGTGCACTAAAGTAGAGCACTAAAGTAGAGAGTGAAGGCAGCCTAAAGCTCGTGGCGAAAAGTCTGCTGCCAAGGATATCAGAGATCACCGAGTTCACCCTGTCTCACTGAAAGCAAACATGTATTGTTGTTTTCTGGTCATGTTGTTGTTACTGCTGGTGTTCTTTTATTGTTTCTGCTGCTGTTGCTACGAAGACTCCAACGTCGAAGTTATTAAAGTGGCACAGCGGGTTATGCCTTAGGGTAGCAATTACCATGAAACAAGACTGCTGTTGGTTGTAGGCAATTCCAATTGGATCCGGTCTAACCTAGGTTTTCTATGCTGTTGCAGCGAAACTCAAATTAGCAACTGAGCCTAAGAACGCCAGTGAACTATTTAGAATGCTTATTTTAAAATCCATATTTGGAAATTATATTATTGACTTAGACGACGACACACCTACTAGGTTGCAGCGAGCACTAATTCCTTAAGCGGCTTAAACTTGATTGTGAAAAACTGGAATTTTGCCATGCGTATAATCGAATCTTGTTCGGAAAGAATTCTCTCTTCTTGCTTAATTGTTAAATCGGGATCGAGCAATGCCGAGCTGTTATAATACTCTACTAAATAAAAACGAAGAAGAAAATGTTTAAATAAGTATGTATGGCTAAAAAAAGTATAGAGGATCGAAATTATAGCGTATTGGCAACTCTAGCCAGCCGAGACCCCGAAAAAGTGGATTCGGTATTGTTTAGAAACACTTTTTAACAAACCTTGAAAATGTGTTAATTTTGCTCATCATCACTCCTACACTGCTGTGCCGAGAAGAGTCACATTTAGGGAGCGCGCGCGCTGGAAGGTTTTGGTCTCTGGACAGTTTGGTAGATGGCCCATTTAGAATTTTCTTGAATAGTCTTTAGCAAGCGTTGCTGTATGTTTTCATGCGAGCCACCACATAAAATGCCAGTCTGGATTTAAATTTTGAAAACAGGATACCTGATTAACGAGGGCCGCCTATAACAGTTACTTATTTCATGCCAAAAACAAACTAATCGGTATTTCTTTTTCTCAAATACATGACTAATGTCTTACTCAAAGCCATGAGAAGGCTATTTCTCACAACTCTGTTTAATCGCAAATATCGCAATAAATAGACAGAGCTAATTCTGCTTTTGAATAATCGCAATAAATAGATAGAGCTAATTCTGCTTTTGAATTTAATGTTCATCCTATTCTTTCATGCATTGCTATACAGCTGTAAATCTACATACACGTTTGAGGTTTTCTTTGAGCTTTCGCTGGCAAACAGGGCCAACCTAGGCTGCCAGTAGAAAATACCCGTTGCTCATAATTTCGTCGGTTTCAAACGAGGATGGTTACATACTTAAGTACTTTTATCAACAACAATATCATCATCGTCATCATCATCATCATCACCATCACCACCACCACCATCATCGTCGACATCATCACCACGATCACATTCTCATGTACACCACAGGTAAGTGTGCGGATTTAGAAAAAGACGGAAGCTGATGAAACGCGAAAAAAGTGGAAAGAGAGAGAAGGAATGAAGTAACCGAAAAGGCTGAGATCGAATGCCACCAGCAACCTGCATCGTCCATGCTGGAACATCGCCACGCCATTTCTAAGTTTCCTCGATGACACTACGGAGAGCGCGCAGTGAGTCAACTCAAGCCATGAACTGTCACCATGCGGGACCGCTATACATCTGCCCGAGCTGCGCGAGGGGTGCAGCGGGCTCACCACTGAAACCCTGCGTTGTGAAGTTTGTCATGGATCGTTTACGAGGACTTGGCCTGTGGCGGCAAGAGCTGCCATTTGTTTAGGCAATTCATCGCCGGTCCGAGTCGGGCAAAAGAAAGCCTCCGAGACCCGACCGCTAGAGTGGTGGGTGATGGCCTGACGACGTCAACCCTGAGGGCTTTCTAGTTTGAATTGCGCATGGCCTATCGTCCCTATTGCTGTCTTTTCTCTTTCGCCTCTCTCTCTCTCTCTCTCTCTCTTTATATATATATATATATATATATATATATATATATATATATATATATATGTATATTTAATCCTTCCTGCTACCTCGCTCCATGCTAACCTATGGTGCGTGCACGCAGGCCATAATGCAGCTTAGTCAAACGAAAGAACGCAGCTTCGCTTATTCCGTACCGTATTAACAGCACTAGTTGCAGAAGCAACAATGTGCTGTGCTGTAGTATCACTCAACTTTAACGGTATCTAGGCGGTTTTTTTGGTGCCTTCGTGCTTGTTAGGAAATGAGGCCCTTCCACCACTGACTGCGTCATCTCATCACGATCTCGGTCTGTAGTGAATTTATTCAATCATTAATTCCTTCAGTCATTCGTGCCAGTCGGAGCCAATCGTGGCAATCAATCTGGTTGCCAATTATTTATTATGTCTTAGCATACAGATCTTTTAGCAGGTTGGAGTACGGCGCGTGTTGTGGTCGGCCTTGTACGCACGTGTCTACGTCGGACGTCGTCTATAGTCGTCTATAGACTGGAGTAAAGTTTTCGGGCTGACCCTCAGCCAAGATTTAACGACTACGAAACTGTTTTTCACATTGCTTCATAGACGGAACCCCATAAATACAAATGTGCAACGATGGGGCTCGAACCCGCGCATCTATGTGTCTCCTCCGGTCGCGAGGCGCAGACTTAAGCCACCACGCCACCGGGCTCGACCTATAGACTGGAGTGCACGGTGGTTTCGTCCTGGGCATGAGATACGTGGGGCCAGTCTGTTGGCCGGCTTCCGGGTGCCGAGCGCAACGCGCCGATCCGCGCCTTACTTCAGGTCAGGATGGCAAATTTACATTTCAACCGCGTAAATGTGTAAATGAAAGCAGGACTCGTAAACACGAAAAACGAATCTGTGCGGTGTTGCTATGTGCCGCGTGTTGTCGATGTTCAAAAAAAAGTTACCTACCTGTCGCCCTTGTTTCGAGCGGTGGGTATTCTTGCAGGAAGCAGGACAACCCTTCTCAAGGGGTCCCGGGGGTAAGGTCACGTTTGCTTATTTATGTGCGTTTAAGCGTACGCATGCAACTCGCGCTCGATGCAACATGCTCGTGTTGTTCACACGTGCGCAATATACGTTCCGCGAAAAGGTCATGAACGTCGTAATACTAACAGTAGTGGTACCGTTGTTTTTTCGCTATGAGGTTTAGATTGCGTTATACCATCGTCCAGCTTAACATCAGATAGAAGCAACAATTGTGACTATCCTTGACAGTGCATTAAACTGTAATCCGTCGTCAAACGTTTTGTGAAACACAAAGAGGTATGAGGACAACCGATATTGTATTTGTGTCAACAGAATTCGCCCTGCAGGTTAAGAATTCGCCCTGTAGAGTTTCGGGGGAGCCTTTTTTCGATTTTCTTAGCGAATTAGTGGATTTCTATTTGCTATTTACGGGAGTGATCAAGCCGTTCTTGGCGTTATGTACAACGACTAGTAAGTCCGTTTAATTCATATATCATACATTCATAGCAGACGGCTAGCAGCGGGAGCAGCATGTTTGAATCTCTGCCTGCCTCACCTCACAGAGCACGACGTCAATGAGAGAAGCTTCTGAAAAAGTACGAGTTGTAGCTACCGCATTCCGCAATGTAGGTCGAACAGGCTTATAATATTTGCACTATTCAAAAAATATCTGACAAGCCCCTAACACAGCAAAACAAGTCAAACTACAAGTAGACATTACTTAATAGGCAATCCATATGAAGGCGGAAATGCCGTCTGGCCCCGACAACAGAACATACCAAACAGACATAAATTGTTGGCAAAGTTATTCTAGCAGAACTAGACACCGAACAAGAAATGAAAAAAAAGAAAAACCGTTTTAAAGATGTGGGAACACTTACGATCAATTATCGCCAAGTGAATGAAGTTGCAACAAAAACAGAAAAACCCTTGGTTCGACGGGGAGCTCCAACACAAGAAGCAGCTTTGCCTGGATAAATTTAACGAGCCAGATATCCCAGATTAGGACGCAGCTTCAAGTCGATAAATGCTTAAGAGAATTGATTGAACACAGCAAGTTATGAAAAAAAAAACAATTGTTGCCTATTTCATAGCACTAATTCAGCACAAACCATCAGAAGAATAATCAACGGCAGCAGCATGATATTGTCGACAAGAAACACGATTGGTACATTGAGCCAATTAAAAATGAAACTATTTCAAACTGAGGTCTCTAGAAGGACGTTGACGCTCGGTCCTATATTTAAAACAAAAAGTCGATTCCGTGCCGCAAACTATAGAGGAATCAATTTGTTAAGCCATATTTTTAACTTGTTCCTTTCCGAAATTGCATCACGTCTTGTCATCCACTGTCTGGTGCAACTGTACACGGCATCATAAATACATGGGTACCGTGCTTCAAGCCAGTGCTCAAGATTCAAGACTATGCATAACTGTTGCCGCAAGCCTGTTATGTGATCTGCAGAGCTTTCAATATAGGCTGAACTGAGAATGTTTAACTTGAAATGTTTGCCTTGACTTGTTGTCTCCACCCTTTCAACTATTCATTGCGCTTATTTGTCAATATTTACGTTTCTGTAAGACTTATTGAATTGAACAACAACTGCATATAGATGGGAAAATATGTTTCTATTTATTGTTTAATAATCTATTCTTCATTCATTAACACTGAATGATCAAGTTAGTACTTGTTGATATCAGTGTGGCAAGCTCGGTCTTAGGTCTCAATGCGAGGGATGATTCAATAAATACAAAATTGACACTCACGAAAGCTTGTATATACATATATATATATATATATATATATATATATATATATATATGCAATCAGGCACTGATGTTCTACTATATATCATTTCTATTATTATGTTATAGTTCGTCAACATCAATAGAATTTCTATCGCAGTCAGTCGTAATGTTTATCGTTGTGCAGTATCGGCGTGCAGTTATCTTATTAACGTATTAGATTTACTATCACGCTCACGTGCTACTAACCGGACTGAGAATCAAATAGGTGCAGATCTTACGTGTTTTTTCCGTACGTAAGCTTGCCGGTGTTTCTTCTGTGTGTAGTTACATGGAGTTGGATCAAATATTCTCCTCATGGATTTGAATAAGGACAAACCCGTAAATAATTAAAGTGACGCCGTGTTTGGTATGCGGTGGTTTCGGGACCACCCTCATAATTGTTCGATTAGGCTACGCATATCCAAACCATGTTCTGTCTCTACAGCTAAGATCCTGATCTCCAATCATGAAGGGCAGGCTCCAAAAAGAACACATTTGTACTATTTCGTACATACGTGCTTTTGCTTTTACACGCGTCTTCCCACGCCTTTTTGCTGCGTCTATTTGTTTTTGGCATTATCTGCTGCTGCGGTCTCTGTGAATAAATTGATTTTGTTGCTTGGTTGGTTGTTGTTGCTGCTGTTCTCACTGTTGTTCTTATGACTGTCCAGCCCGTAGAGTCAGTGTAATTTCTTATTAAAAGACGTTTTCATCTTCAAAGATTGACATTGAATTTCGCAGTGTATATGCCTAGCCTATTCAACTCGTTAACAATCGTGTTTCAAGGATAGGAACCACAGGGAAGCCGCTTAACATTGATTTGGCATGTTTGATAAATACGCCACGATGATGTCATAATTTATCAATGAATTGTCGTTCATATACATCTGCTTAGATGTACTCTCTATCTATATCTATATATAAGACAATCTGCAGGTTGTCCTAATATTAGCGGAAAGCATTTTAACCAAAACTATAATTCAGCCTTCTTGCACACAATACCGAAATTCTGATTTAGTCATAAAAAAACATGTGGGTATTATATATGAAACAACAAATCCGGAAACGTCCACGGCTTTGCTGGCACGTTTGCTTTTGTTTGACTTAATTTAATACTTGTGGTTGTTAAGTTACCCAATTGACGAACTCTTTTTGCTGTCCATATTCTGTAGTTGCTTTTTTGGCTTGCAAATGTTTTGTCAATTTGCGCTGTCTAGTGCTTTTGGAAATGTTGCGTTTTCGAGCACGATGTTGAGCGGATGTTTCGGGAGTCTGACAAACAGTTGTAATTTTGTCTGTTGAATCTCCTAGGCAAACATAATCTGATAGTTTGACATTAATAATTGACCTAGTACACTGACGTTTTTTCGACTATTCTCTTTTGAACTTGGAGCATTTTGTCTACGAAAAGCTAGATCAAATTTGCGAATTGTACCTTGTCAACCTGTCAACAATCTGTACAATTGTCAACCTTTCATTATCTTTGAAAATGTTTGACGATAACAATGCGTTGCTGTGCCGAATAGTATTCCACTCATTTAAAAATGGCGAACGTTTTTTTAACATAAACTGTCCGGGGAACCCTCCAGAGATGGTTAGTTCCTACATTGGACCCTTCGTAAACGTGCACACGTTCGCAGGGACCCAATTGTCATGTTCCCACCGTCGGTGATTAATTACAATGAATAAATATGTACATAAACTGTTTAAGGGCTTGATTGTTAAGTGGAAAACAAAAGCAGAAATATAGCTTAATTAAAATGTTCTGATCTTGTTGGCACGACCTGTATAAATTCACACATAGGTGTACATATAGTTGTTAATAGGCCATTACCTTAGTTTTAATAATCTGTGTTAGTAGAAACAAAAAAAAACATAAAGTAAGCATACACTCAAATTGACTCTATTTTAGAGTGTACCGTGCTACTACAGTTTATTAAACAAAGGGTTGTAGCTTTTTATTACCCTTACGACAACATTGGGTCTGTTATGTGTAAAGTAAACACCACTCTATCCACCCGACCTACATTTGATGAAAATGGAAGCTAAGCCGCTAGATAGAACCAGATTGCACAAATGTGCATTTTTTATACAAAATTATAACGCAATAAGTCTTTATTTTTAAAATACCTATTTTAGCTTTATGTTCCAGCCGTGGCGGATTATTATCTTTCTCCGGCCTACATCGTATTTAAGAAACAAACCATGAAAATAAATATATATAAACACATACATACATAAAATTATCCTAAAAACATACCTAAGATGTGCCCGATTTGAACCTAACTTTTTTGCAAGAATTTGGCGTTGCAAGTTATTGCCCAAAAAATTAACTGTCATTTATTATGGCAAGCTCACACTACCCAATTTCAAACTGAGTGTGGTTAACCAAGTTAAGCATGACAATATATATATATATATATATATATATATATATATATATATACTTTTTATTTGGCAAATCGTCATTATATACAATTTGAACACTTCAGCGATCATCCCACCGGGCGAAAAAGTGCAGAGACCGGTGGGATGATCGATGCGGGACATTTAGCGCACGTCTCCGAGCGGATCCCGCAACGGGATTGTTGATCGCCAACTTGGTTAAATTTTTGTGTGAAAAATACTAAGTAATGGTAGTCATACACAATGTACGTTTTGAACACGTGCCGACTAGTGCATGCTATTCCATTCCAAAGCTTTCCGCAAAAAAACACATCTAACAGCTAGGCGTGCCGAGGCCTTAGTCAATTTTCCCGCCACTTCAACAAAAATGCCTGATGTGTGTCCTGTAGTAGGTGGCTTAAGCCTGATTCTGATTGTTTCAATTGCCGGTCCGCAACCGGCTTGCAGGCACCCGAAGCGCCTTTTTGCTGAAACGTTGGCTATTTGGGAAAATGCCAACTGCTTAAATACACTCGCCTCGACTGACGGAATTTTGACAAGAGCCTTCAACTATTTGTGCTAGAATTCAGAGCCTCAGATGTAGACGCTGCTATATGGGATTTAACTCAGTAGTTGCTACTGTTTTCATTGATTACAAATATGTTTTGAATTTTCTCCTAGAAGTTAAGGATTTTTTAGAGAATTCAGACGTTCAGATTTTTCTAAACTTTTGCAAACGTTTGAGACAATGATCGAATTATGGAAGCACGTCTCCACCAATGGCGCTTTGTTATTTCTCCCTGCTCTGCCTCAACGAGTTAGAGCACCAACTCGCTGTCTGTGGGGAAATCGACTTAGGCAAACATCAACAATGGTGGCACTATATATCCGTCAGTGGGTGAGATTTTATTTCACAATCCACTACGCTGGAAAAGTCAATGACTTTTCTAGGTGCTCGTATATAATTGTGAAGTCTATATTCGTTTTGCAAAATTGCAAATAAGTGACTATTGTTTTTTTAATTTTTTATTGGGGAAGTATTGAATAAGCTTGTTAAAAGAAGACTGTATGTACATGAATATGCTGTCTTCCTGCTCAGTGCTGATTCGGTCATGTGTAGACCAAAGGGAATGAGCGTTGTTAGCGTAGCTGCTCGAGCTAGTTTGTCGAATTTGTTTTTCTTTAGTCCCGTTGCTGAATTTTGTTAAAAGAGAATTCTACTGAAACATCGCGGGCGTGTTGCTGTTAAATATGTCGAGTGAGAAGCGAGCGCGATATCGACAAAGGAATTGCCTGTACGTGCAGGAGTAGACAATTACACATGTTGTCACATGTTCACGCGGTGTCACGCGCTTTTCTACTCAGAGTAGGCTACGACTAGAGCGACGACATCGAGGACGAGAAAAACAACGTGCCTAGAATCGAATGTTTGCTTTTCTTCATTTTCAACGTCTTGGGCCCGAATTCAACGCTTGCTTCCGTCTTGCTAGCATTTTGTTCTACACTAGCGTGCATATATATACATATATGCAGGACAGTTCATATATATATATATATATATATTGTCCTGATACAGATTTTCTTTGTCTCTCCTAGATAGATAGATAGGTTTTATTATTCTCATGAGCGATTTACATTTGTACAGAGGTTCACAGCTCCTCAAAGCCATCAAATGCTAGTATGGAGTGATTATATTGCATGTATTCTTATAATTTTATTCACTGTCATTTTAATTATTATCGTGTTCGGCTTATATTAGAGTAAGGTACCTAAACAGTATTGCTTAGCATTTTGTCTGAATATTGTCAAAGAAGAGGTTGTGCGCACATCTGGGGGAGCGTGTTCCAATATGTGGCACCGAGATTTAATATAGAGAAACGAGATTGGTTACATGAAGCTGCAGACAAGATTAGAAGTTGTGTGTATGCGATCCCCTTGTGTTCATGGTCCATGTGTCCATTCGAATGGAAAAGATTGACCAGGTTGGAATGAAGTCCCATTAAGATTCGTTTGGATCTCAGTTACGACAGACATCTCTATCTCCTAAATAATATTCGATGATAGCATCGTCGAGTGGTCATGTGTGTAATAGGCTGGTAAACGGCCATAGTACTTACTCTGTTCGGTAAATTCGCTCGGTGGACGATGGCCCTCTTACACAGACAACAACAACCTCTCAAGTGGGGCCACTCGTATCGCACTGCGAGGCCAGTGTGGCGCTCATTGTGTCGGACGCCACGGTACACTCGTTCAGCTCAAACAAGTTCAACAGATTGCGGTGAAGGTTGCTCATCATTGCTCTAAACACGTCCGTAGCACACGCTTGTAGTTAGAGACGCGTGGCACCAAACACGTGCACTATTATCCTAGGCCCTCATCATCATCATCATCATCACCATGATATCACATCCTCGCCGATAGACGCACACATGGCCATTCACTGAACCCTTTGTACACTGTACATGTTCATGTATACATAAACACATGTACGCAGCTTCTTTGCGTCTCATTCTCTATGTAAGCTCATTTATTGGTGCACTACCGCCATTGTTTCACTATATATTCTATATTAATTTATGGTTGCACATTGACAGATGCACGAAGGCGTTTAGCTGTCGGGGCAGGTCGCCGTCACATAAGATCCGTACGCGTCTACAGCTCAAACACATACACACACACAAAAAGCTGATTCTGACAAGCAAGACAGCTTATACCTTTCGTGCAGACCCCCAGCCAAGATGTAACGTCCACGGGACTGCTTTTCGCATTGCTTCATAGACGAACTCCCATAATAACCAATGTGTCTTCTCCGGTCGCGAGGCGCAGACGCATGCCACCACGCCACCGGGCTCCACAGCATCGACAAAAACAAGACAGCTTACAACGTCTTATCTTCACGCGATGTGTTGTGCGGCTAAAATAAACTATTAGGTAATCTTAGTACGCTCTAGTTTAATTGTGGTGGTGGTTGTTGCTGCTGCTGCTGTTGTTGTTGTTGTTGTTGTTGTTGTTGTTGTTGTTGTTGTTGTTGTTGTTGCTCTTGTTGTGGTGACTCTACATTGACTTGTTCGCTTTGGCGGCACTATTATTCTTCGACAAGTGACTGGTACTAAACAACCTTTAGGACCTTTAGGATACAACACGTTAACTTGAATATGTCGTACCTTCGTGACTTTGTGACAGTTATGCGCAGTTATAATGAGCTACTACTGCCAATTGTTATCTAAAAATTGTGAAACAAGTGGTAGCCAATAATGACGCAGACGCAAGACGCACGAACAAAAAACACCGCCACACGCTCACACACACATTGATGCGTGCGTAGATCCCCCAGATGCTACGATTGTGACGTTTGCAACGTTAACACTACACCGACGAGAGCTCTTCGACGGCAGTTTGCCAATGCGTGCCGTGTGGTGGATGGAGATTAGCATCGAAGTCATCCGGCGTACGTATCCTAACACACAAATGACAGTTGTACAGTCACACAACGTGACTCTTGACTACGATTCACAAACTCTTGCGGAGATAGTGCGTTACCGACACACAAACACACGCCCACACACACACAGACGTCCACACAAAACATCATAGAACACCGCGTGCCCGTGCGTGAAATACTACTACCTTAACGTTGTTTTTACGTCATAATAATAATACTCCGGTGTAAATGGCAGTGTGGTGCTGGATAGCGTTACTGAACAGTCATTTTTGCCCTCCCTGACCGTAGCCGTACAACAGCATTAACTTCGGCGACTAGGACTGCTAACACGCGCCCTGCTAACGAGACCCTTGGGAAACGGCAAACGGATTGCTCCTGGCCTGGCGACGCCGTGGTGTTGGCCTGCCTGTTGGTCTCAGGGCCCGCACCCGGCGCGCGGCCCGACTACGGTGGCCTGCGAGCACGTGTAGCAGCGATTGGGAAAGGGTCAGACCACCGTCAGGCTCGGCGAGGGCCACTTTGGGCAAGTGTAGTCCACTTGGAGGATATACGAGTCAAGCTTAGAGCTCGCACGTGTAGTTCGAGACAGCACGGCAGGTTAGCTCTTCGTCTGTGATTGAATATTCGTAATGTCTGAGGGGATAAACTTTTATTTTATTCCTCTTATTCTATATATATATATATATATATACATATATGTATATAGTCTTCTTCTTCTATATATATATATATATATATATATATACATATATGTATATAGTCTTCTTCTTCTATATATATATATATATATATATATATGTATAGAAAGAGTTTTAGACAAAGTATATCAAAGTATATCAGACAAAGTAGATTGTATAGGATCAAAATTCGAGTTTAATAAGAAGTACCTAACATGTATGTTGGGAAAATGGCCGCCCCGGTGCTGTTCGATATTATCCATACGAGATACACCATATCTAATGATTTTGGCATATCATGGGCGTTAATATCGAAATTCCCCGCCGAATATTCCTTAAGTTCGTCCATGGTAGCGGGGTAACAGGCAAACGCGCTACTTTTGAAAACCCCCAGGAAAAAGCGTATCCAGGGGCGTCAAGTCGCATTGTGGGGCCCTTTGTGTTGAGCAGGTTGCACCGTTCCGTTAAAACCACTTACTGTCAAAGGCCAAGTGAGTAGGTTTTGCATACATACCAAGGTCCTCGTGAAGTATCGTTTGAAGCATAGGGCCTGACAGACCCAGCTCTTGTGCTCGCCGACGAGCCAAAGTAGATGGACTTTGTAACACGTCCGCAGTCACTGCACTGATGTTTTCTTCCGAGCATGTGGCACGTGGACACCCCGAGTGTGGGGCACCATGCACCGACATGACACATTTTCCCCAGGTCGTATACGGCTGTCTTCGAAGCATCCCTGCATTTCTGCGTTGCGCTATGCGGATGATTTGCTAACATTGCGTTGGAGAGCGGCATTTTTCATTGAGTAAGTCTCTAAGAGATATCCATGGTAAAATAGAGTAGAATGACAATGTTTACAGACACCTTGCCGCCAGCGCCGCCATTCCTATATATATATATATATATATATATATGGGTTCAACTCAGACACAAAGAGAATCCTGATGGGAGTTTGCCGACTTTAATAAACGTTTGTTCAAAGCCAACAGTCTGGTAACGGAGCGCCGAATGTCAAACGACAAAAGCAGCATATTCATTAGCGGCTCCTCCGTGGACGTGACTCAGAAGCTCTCACGTCTAACGCACGTAGACGATATCCCGGTAACCGCCTCTTGCCTAGGCTTGGCTTCGTTTAGGGCCAGGCTTCTAGGTGTCTGCACTTTGCTCACGAAAGAAAAAATTGTGACAAAGGTATCAAACTTCGGCGTCACAGTTGCCCGAAGGCTGCTCGTTTCTTCTGGGGATCTAAAAAAGTGTCTCCTAAAAATTATCCAAACTTTCGACCGTTAATTGCCGGCTTTAGTGTTCTTGGGCCGTTGCACCCGGTGGTTCTAAAACGCGACCAGCTCAGGCTTGTTTCAACTGTTTCCTGTATTGCGGCCAACTGCTCACTCGTTAAAGCTTGTCTCAACTGCTACCTATCTGCTGACTGTTTGAACCCGCTCAAATGTGTCAAGTGCGGCGGATTCCGCAATGCCAAGTAACCCGGCTGCCGCGATTATTCTATCTAAGAGAAAAAAATCAGATGCTGATAGAAGCCAAAACCCTTCACCAGGTTGGTGCAACCCACCCGAATGCATCTATCAACAAAGCCCTGATAGCGCCTGCACCCTCTTGACAGGGCTTAAGTGACACTGGCCTAGCATTTTCCTTCCCAAAAGAGTCGACATCTGCCTCAGTGCTACGCAGCATCGCGGCTGGTAGGGACACCACTCAGCAGCTCTTACTGCCCTGGCCTAGAACAGCGCCGAAACAGCGTCCTTAGGCCAAGCGACAAACGAAGGTCACGAGCACTCGTTTCCGGAAATCTCGCAAGCGTGTGACTTACGGGTTGTCTGGAACTGGATATCTATAAAGTCTGAGCTGCCGAAAATGGTGGAATAATGGGTGACCACAACGACTCCATGAGGGTGACTGAACACGGGTCACTTCGTCGGATCCGATAGAAAGTGCCGGCCCAAGCGTCATGATCGGGCATGACCCTGCGACCACATCGAACCTCTTGGGGCCCAACAGGGTTACCGGTCGCCTATGCGCAGGAATCATACCCCATCCGTAGCGGTTCCATGAACGAATTAGTCTTGACCTCACGGAGCACGTCCAGGCCTTCATTAAAGGTAGAAGACTAGTCCTTATACTGGACAAGGGGATTAGGAAGTCGGGGACTGACGCCTTGACAGAGGTGTGCTCAAGGGTTGTCTTTGACATCGACAATGCCGCCTGGCTTAGGCTTTTCTCCTTTGTTCCAGTCGTGTTGAGGCCATTGATAGGCTGCAGGGACGCACACCCTCTGACAGTGGCCATCAGGAGGAAGTTGGTCGAGTTCAACACGGTGTTCGGCTGCCCGCACGCTGATGCGAGGGAAATCAATCAGTCTCGCGAGCTGTGCTGGCTAAGCTATTAAATGGGGATGTATGATGACTAAGGCAGCCCGCTATCTTCTATCTGATGATCGAGGATGCGGTTAGATTATTTTCAAAAAGCTAGACTGCCGTCCTGTTTTATCAGGCTAGTCTCCTGCAGGACCGTCTAACAACGAATGTTGCCTTCTAAAGATGAGTAAAATTTATTAAGCGACTTACACGTATACTTAAACGTATTCGGCGTTGAAGTCGCCTGCTAGAAAGTTCAATGTAAAACAAATAGGTAATAGTATGCTAAAAAAACAACCTTAGCGACTGAATGGCCTAATTTGTATCTAGTGCCGAACGATATGTGTGCAATTGACGGAACGGCATATCAATTATGGCTCGTCGGAAGAAGCCTTAGATTTTATCCGGATGCGACACATGATTACTAGATTACACTGAGCAAAATGGCTTAGTGGCAAAGCCTTTGCCTTGCATTCGGGACGACTGGGTTCGAGACCCAGACCCAGCACTCTTAAATTGGTTTGCATGGCTTCCAATTTACCCGCGTCCAGACAAGGTAAATGCCGGAGTGGATTAAAAATAGCCATGATATGAATAAACCGTACACGGGCAATTGCCCTACGGAAAATATTAAAAAAAAAAAGTTAATTGTTAAAAAAAAAGAGATACCGATGAATTCTATTCGTAAAATTGTGGCGTGCGAACGCGCACATGGTCCGCTAGAGGCACTAGGTCCTGCCATAATTCCTGTTTCTGCGTTTCCACTCTGGTTCTACCAATGACAGGCGTTGTAGTAAAAGTAAGTAGCCCTCGCTGTGCCCGTGGTTTTCACTCTCCTGGCAATTATTTTTAAGAAACGCTTATGTTTCCTGACCGAGTCCTTTTAGCACTTCTAATATGAGTGGTACAACAACTGCTTCATTTATGAGCCCCGATATGGGTTCAGATTTTGCCTCAGGCTTTGTTTTCGTGCGTTCCAGGTCCACTTAGTTGGTGTTAGCGGATATGTTTCTTGTAGTCCTGGTAGTTTTCTTGCGTAACCTTTGGTTTAACTGCTTTAAAGAGAACGAGTTAGATTCTTCTAGTCTTTTCCACCTCTCGTGTAGTTGCGGGGGTGACAGTTTCTCGGAGAAGGGATGCGCACTTTTGCGGATTCTCCTCGTTGACCGCGGCCGGCGCAATTGCCTTGGTCGTTAGGGTTTTTTATCTTTTAGAAGCACCGATTGCGCTTAGCAGAGCTCGTTTGCCCTGGTTGTGATGTTGTTATTTTCTTACGAACGGCGCGAGGGGAACCGATGTCTCTTGCAATATTGTAGGAGTTGTATTAAAAAAAATCGCAAAGTTGTAATCAAGGTCAGAAATTATTTCCTAAAAACATGATGCGTTGCTACAATATTGTACAACTCAAGCGTGAACTTGAAATAATGATGTGTTGTTATGTAGTTGTACTATCACATAAATCAGTTAATCTCAAAAACAAACCTAGTAAAAGAAGTAAGAAGTAAAAAGATGGTTGGAAGCCAAGAATCGAGGAAAACCCAATCAGAACATAAGCATAAATAGACATAACGTATAAATACGATTTGCAGGTTTGCTTCTACGCTAGCGCGTTGCGGAAGAAGCGTTTTTTAACACTTTTGCATGATTTATATTTAAGTCTGATTCTGGAGGGAACTAATTTCATTTGAAAAATCACAAAGACTTAGTCTTTGCAAAAGAAGTTGGCGGATTAGCCACCCAAGGCAGGTGTATGCAGTGCCTCTCTAAGGTTCCTGCTGAATTAGTCTTTTCTGACTCCGGAGATATCGTCACGTCCTCTGCCCCACTATTGTTGCCAAAGATCTTTCTTTCAGTTTTACACAGCATGCTTATTATATACACCACAAATCTTAACAAGGCATGTACAGTAATTAAAAAGACTTCATATATATATATTATATTATTTATTGTAGCCGGCAAGATGGTTAGTGGCAACCTTGCCTGCATTCGGAGGAAACCAGATCCGTACAATGGTTGCAGGGTTTCATTAGACGTTACGGGGGAAACTAGCTAAGAAAAATCCGTACACGGCATTGAAAAAAAAAAGAAAATGTGTGAAATAAAAATTGTGCGTTTCAGCAGAAATAGTACTACGCTTTCCACTGAGTAACGATGGTCGTAAGGCCCACTTGGACACAGACTTGGACTTGTTTAACCTCGGCTGCACTCTCCCTCTCTCTCTCTCTCTAAAACAGTTCTTGGTACGTTTCCGGCTGGGGCTCTTATACTGGGACCTAACTATCCGTTAGTCTGAAATTTGGAAGCTCCATACATTAGCACATTTCGAGAGATACGGAGCCAGCATACCGTTATCTGAAATCACGCGGGAATTGCCATCGACCCCTTAATTCTACCACGGTGTCAGAGTTCCCGGAATGAAATGGGTAATAACCTTAGATGGACAGGACAATGAAGATACTCAAAACTATAGTACTTAAACTCAGATGGCATACATTCGTTTATATGTATACAAAATGAGTCCCATAATAGTCGCCGTTAGCTGCCGATGACATAGGTGCGTCATGCATCCCTTAAAATACCCCGTTTTCCAAAAGTTTGGCATCACACTGTGGACGATTTAAATACGCATCGAGCCACGAAATTCTGACTACGCAAAGTGACCATTCTTGCCACTGCTCGGTTTCAGGTAATGTTATTATTATTATTATTCAAATACATCTTCAAGTATGCACCTAGGGTCTTCTAACATATACAACAGTGTACGAAATATCGGAACACTAGACGATAAATCTCCACATTGTTTTAGGACAGCTCCCTTGGCTAGAAATTATATTATCACATGTATGTTTAGAAAAATTTAGACACTTCCCCAATTTCTTCCGGCGTGTATTTATATTTTAGCTTTAAAAATGTTATATGTAAAAATCTGTATTTGTGGTTATAATCGCTACTCAACCTTAGTGAATAAATATGAAATGTTATATCTAAAAAATCGACGAAACCGGCCAAATACGTTGCGTCACGTCTGTAACCTGTCGTAGGAACTTCTCAGTCTAAGGGCATAAAAAATCTGTATGCGTATACTGTACACATGCCTTTGTAGGCGTGCACATAGTTTCATATACTCGTTTGAAAAAAATAATATATATATTTATGTATGCGCACATTTAACCATATACATTTATGGAGCGGCAGCATGAGGAACACTGAGTATAGGTCTAGCAGGGTGAGATATCAACATCTGACTACGGCCTTTGCCAGCCACGAATTTCATCACTTTCTGTGCAACGTGAAGAATTTTCATAAACCACTGAATGAGTATCGATGCAGACAGTGCTACAGCAAATGTAATAGTGAGTCCGGCGATTCGGTCCATAGCAGAACTAGCAAAACGTTAGATTTTTTATGGTTGTCAGGAAACACTTTGATGTATCATAAGCACGCTTGCCCAGCCCGGGTATTGATAAAAATAAGTAAAAAATATGTCAAAAACTGTAAACATACACTAAATGTACTCATTTTTTATGGGTAGTTCAAATTGTGAATAGTATAAATTGATGATGTTATTGCATTCAATCTCGTATTTATTTCATTGCTATATAAATAAAGCAGTTATAGTTGGCTTTCAGGTAGTGCACATTGTGAGCAAACATGGCTTTGTTCACGCTCTTCTACTCGAATGTATGCAATAAATACTAATAGTCGTAATTGTAATATTGGTCCTCTGGTTTCAGTACTGTCATTCAGCGGGTGGTAGAGGAATTGGAGTAGGCGCTTCAGTAGAATGTGAAGGAATTGGTTGAATAGGCGACGGAGAGCTGCCTCCGGAAGGCCATGGTCTAACTGCAAACAAAAAGTGTAAGCCAATTCAGTTAGCTCTCTCTCTCTCTCTCTCTCTATATATATATATATATTTACACATTCAATATTTTTCGGAAAGTAGGAGATAATGTGACATAAGTGCAAACGGCGGGATCAACCTTGATGGGTAGATCGAAAATACCTTGGGATGTTAAATAAATGTTTTTTTCATAAATATTTCACAACTTTTCGATACGCCATCGTGTTTATACTCGTGTAAATGAGCGAAATTACCTATCTTAGGAAGTTGGTCGCCTAGATTACGGGAAACAATTGTTAAAGTGATGCTGCAAGATCATTGACGGCTGATTAATAAATGATCCATTGTTTCTGCGTCTTTCATCTGGAGAATACTCATGTTGGCTGCCGAGGCAGAAATCAAATAGTGTTATTGATAGCAGTTCATAAAAATTGAAGTTCTATTATAGGATATTCAATGTGTGAACAGTTACGCCCAAAAATTAAAATTTGACTAGTACGCTCAAGATCCATAGAACACCACAATAATGTCCGTCTAACGATGGATTATTTTGGTACTAAATCGATGCTGTGTCGATTCGCAGTATCATTGCCGTAAGTCGTTTTCCCTCGCACCCCGATATCGGACTCCCCCAGGGTCCCCTGTTAGCAGCTAACCCTATTCGCGGCTCGTGCACGGGCGGCCGCTAAAGTCCCCCTTCCGTCCGGAAAGCGGTAAGTATTTGTCCTCCGGTAGACATCATGAGAAGTTTTTAGACGAATTTTCTTCCGAACCGCAGGTTTGTCTTTAGTTTCTCCATCTGACACCTCACCCGCTCACAGTGGCACCATATTGTGAAGTAATGTCAGGCCAGCCACATTGGTTTAAAAACAAGAATGTGTAATTTTCCTCTTACTCCATTGAAAACAAGAGAAATTCTAGGACAAGTTCTACCACCGCCTTAAACAGGGGCGTGCCACATAACGCCATACCCTATATATGGAGCTTCGGCTAAGGACCGCTTACTACAGCGCCGATCAGCGCCCAGAGAAAACATATGGCTGACAGTCCGCTCAAGTGAATGGAAATGCTTAATCTACTTCAGGAGCTCAGTCATTACTTACTTGCCTGTGCTACAGAGCTGGCGATATTGTAGTCGGAATCCAGAAGGACGTTCTCTCTCGTCCCGATTAGTTTCCACTTGCGGAGACACAAAGTTGATAGCAGCTATCTCATTTCCTGTAATCATATAAAAGATATGTAAAAAGTAAATATGCTTATTAGGCTGTACGACTTTTCTTGTTGTTACTATATAAGTAGAGAGGTCGGCACCTTCGCTACCCTGTCATCCGGTGAAGGCAGATCTCTTCATTAAGCAACGTCAGAATCTTGACACACAACGTGGAAACGCTGCCTCCGTGCGGGACAAACTTCTAAAGTGTACTTTGTTTGGCCTAAGCGAAACGGAGACGATACACACCCGCTAGGCACATTGGCTTAGCTAATTATCCATGCGCACGCATTTCGTTTATATATAGTCGTCCTTATAATCCCTTGTCTTTTTTTTCACTCTTCCGGCGAGAGAAGTAGTATGTTCCAGTGCTTGGCATTTTACTGCATGGTACTTCGTACACATCTGCAGGCAGAACCGGCAGATGCGCAACTCGTACTGCTCCATACGCCATTTGAACATAAAACATTGTGATAATCATGCGCTATGCAGCTGGTATTTTGGTGTCACTTTCTAGCAGCCTAACTCGACTTTGGCATTCCACTCCAAAATGCAACATTCGTACGGCACTGTACGTGGCAATAATCCGATTAAGTCTTGGACTGTTGCCACGAATTGGATTGTTTCCGTAGCTGGTGGAAAACCTGACATGAAATACACAACGGCATTTTGCTCGCCTTGACAAATAAAGCACCGCCACATAAATAATAAAAAAACACCTATCAACCCACCTATTAAAATTGACCAGTGTGAGACGGTTTCATACCCTATCGATATGGTCTTCGAACATTGCCTACTTCCTCGTAAAGAGAGAGATAAGAGCCGTACAGACTGTTTTGTTTATACGCGCTGTAAACGTCGTTCCCGTGTGATGAATCTTGATTCCCAGATACGAGGAAAAGAAGAAAAAGAACTTCAACGTTTGGCCGCAGCAACGTATAACGTCGCTCGCAGCCAATTGGCCTCCACGCCTGAAGTTCATTGCTTTGGTCTTCCTGTTGTTCATCTCAGGTCCCTTTAAAACAACGAACATCTCCACCATAGAGGTAACGCGCTTGGTGGTACCTAGATTGCGATGTGCTACAACAATATCATCCTCATCAAAGAAACTTGCAATCACACTCAGAAATTAGCCACCCACAAACCTGTGCGATTACAAGAGAACAAGCGATATTCAATAAGAAACTGAATACATTAGCTCTCATTCCTAAACAAGACCCTGCTGACCGAGTTCCGAGGCCGAGTTCGACGATCCCCCAAGTACTAGAAACATTTATATATTACAAACATTTATATTGCGCTAATATTTCAATGAAATGTCAATAAACCACTTTGTGTACCTGCTAGCGCTTTGCGGGCCAGTAGAGGGAAACAATCAGAGTAAGATTTAGGTCACCTATTACAAAACCACTTCAGCAATTTTTGTTGGAGTAGCAGGAAAAAACGCAGCGAGCTGTCAGACGTATTGGCAAACTTGGCGATTTTTTGCCCGGTAGGACGGTCGCTGAAGTGTTCAAATTAAAATGCAAAGTTATTGCAAAATAAACTATATATATATGTAAGATTTAGAATTGATCCCAAAAATACGGGCTCTAGCTCAGTATAGCAAAAACTAGATTTTTTTGCCATAATGAGCAAAAGCTCCCACGTCAGAAACGATAATAGGTGATCGAATGTATAGAACGGCTTAACGCTGGCTCAAACAAGCGCGAAGTCGTATTATTGCCAATGTCAATAGACTTCGATATTGGAGCATATTGCAAAGCTGGCGGACAGCGAGCACTTTGTGTGAGTCAAAAAGAGACGGAACGCCGCGAAACAGAACAAACGGCTATTTACACACAACGAGGCTATTTACGTCTCCTAAGAGAGCTTCTTCGCCATCAGAGGCATATCCGATTACCAGACGGGATAACCTACCACAAAAAGGTCTATTAAGGAACATTAGATCTAGAATTTAAATCTTCTTGAGAACGTAAATCCCGATGCACTATGACCGTTTTTTCAAGCACAACGTAAACCTAAGAAAACATTGTGTATACAATAAGTTATGTGGAGGCGTAGCCATGCGCATTACTTTATTGGGTTGGGGTGAGCTCGATCGCGAATTCGATTCCGAGTGTAGGAATATATATATATATATATATATATAGTGTGTGTTGGTCAAACATTCCAAGGGCGTATAAGCAATGGCATTACTAAAAGAGATGGTGCACTTCGGTGGCGCACTTGGGTTCTCTGCTTGATCACTCCAAGCCGCCACGACGGCTTGGAGTGATCAAGTAAAGAACCCATTAGTGGCGCCACCAAAACGTGGTGAGCACTCATGCTATGGGCGTCCTCTTCGCATGGCGGCTAGCATGATACAGTTAGTTTAGGGGATTCGATTTTGCCACTTCGTTATGAGCGCCTGGGGTTGATTTTCGACATTTTTGCTTTATAGTCACAATGTAATTAATCCTTTTAAGTCCGGTGTCGACTAAAGCTTAATCCCACCTTCAGGTAATATATAGGTTATAGCCAAGAGGTATTTGTTAAGAAGGTAAACTCGTTTATTTTGTGCCTTAGTGAAACGAAACGTCCCCGAAGTGTGTCGAAAAAGTGATACCATGTAAT